>SNQJ01S0307960.1:0-10069 GCA_010110895.2 Picea sitchensis
GTGCCCATGGGTTCTGCAATGTCTTACAACTGTTTGTATTAAAATTCTTCTGACTTTTGTGCTCCCGCATTTAGCGCAAGGGAAATAACATCTCTCGTCACCTTGTCCATAATATCTCCACATTGTTCACCACAACCAAAATATTGAGACGCTTATGTTATAAAGTTCAGTGGTGATGTGCTAGATCTATTCGATTCTTGAAATGAAGTAGACCAAACCATACAATATATTTTACCACATAAGCTTCAAAGCTTCACCATAACCAAGTAACATAATCAAACGACATAATATAACTAGGGCAAGAGATCAAGTCACATATAAGCATGGAAAAATTAGCATGTTCACAGAGGACATAAAATATACATAAACGTATAAGGTTATAAAATATTATAGGAGACAAAAGAAAAAAAATATTTAACTAACCTTCAAAGTCTAAAATCCTCTTGCACGCCTTGAACAATGATCACAAAACTAAGCTCTGTAGATCAAAGATCAGTTCGATCTCTTAATCAACAAGCAAACCTTCACATAAAAATGAAGATTAGCAGAGCTATAACACATAAAAGATGTCACAACTATAACAAATTAGTCAAAATTCAGTTCAAATTAACTAATTTATAGATTCATCATCGTCGGAATTCTGACGAATATAACCCTAAATTAAGGTTGACCATTTCAAAGTCAATGACCGTTATGTTGAACTACAAACGGCTATATTAAAGTGTCAGAACTGGGCGTCGTACTTCCGACAACCTTAGAACACGTCGAAAATCCGACGTTATCAGGACTAATTAAAAAAAAACAGTGATTTTTTTTTTTTTTAATTTAGATAAAAAAATTGATTTTATCACAATCGTCGTAATAGTTCATTGATTTTTTAGCCTATATGTAATAGTGATAGAGAGGTAGTGGAGACCATTGAATGTAAGGTGGACTAGGTCCACTATATTATTAAATAAGGCCCACTATGGTAGTTAGATATAATAAATGGGTAGTTAGATATAATAATTGTAAGAGGACTTCTTAGAAGGTTATTCTTCTAGAAGGTTCCTCCTCTAGAATGTTCTTAGGTGATGGTAGCACTATATAAAAGGGTTAAAGAAATGTAATGGGATATGAACATAAGTTTTGTATTTGGAGCTGAAGTTCATTAGGAGGTTTCCTAATCCAGATTTTATGAGTAGAACAAAATGACTACATATTATTAATAGATGCTTAACACAAAATAATAGAGATACAATAAAACTGGTTTTCTATTCAATAAGGAACTAAGCTAAAATTGTAAAATGTAGCGGAAAATAAGCTTGTTGGAATGGTGGTGACTTATCTCTGAGAAGAGATGTGACGCTTGCGCTCATTCACAAGAACATGATTACAATGAGGCTCTGAAGGCCTTTTTACAATAAACAAGAGTGTCAAAAACCCTAGACATCCAAAAACCTAACCCTAGGAGATGAAGCGCCAAACGTCATGTGGGCCCCATTTGGGTAAGTCAGTAAATCAACTTCCCAGTGTTGTAACTTTTTCATACGATCTTTGTTTTAGGCATACAATAGCCCGTTGGAAAGATCTATTCGAGGACTACAACTTTTGATGAAAATTTCATGATGAAATTTTCTGAACACTGGATGCTTGTTGTATGTAGTCGGGGTTGAGCTCTATTGGTTTCAGTTGTTCTGCTATGTCTGAGGTGTCCAATAATGGTGGGAAATAAGGCCGAAGGAGGTCCATGTTGAACATTGGGTGCAAGACAAGGAAAGAAGGAATGTTGAGCTCAAAAGAATTATCCCCCACAGCCTTAGCGATGGTGTACAACCCATAACGGAGTGGGTGAAGCTTCTGATGGAGTTCTGTAAGGTGTTATTTCTATAAGTGCAACCAAACTTTGTCACCCACCTAAAACTTATGTGGCACCCGATGTTGATCATGGCATTGCTTGTACTTTTCATTGGACTTTTGTAGGATATCATGAACCTATTGGTGGATGTGTTGGATCCACTCAATGAATCGGGTGGCTTTGTTAGCTTCAGTTGGAGCAAGAGATGAGTCGATCGAGGTGACCGCAAGGAGAAGTGCAACATCTATGAGACCCAATGGTTGGAATTTCAACCCCACCTAAAAGGGGTTGTGGTCAGTTGAGCTATGCAGGGCTCATTTGTAGATATGTTGGACATAGGGAAGACTCTCATCCCATGTGCGAGGGTGCTTGGAATTATACATGTGTAGGATATGCATGATCATTCAATTTACGACCTCGTTTTGGCTATCTGTCTGGGGGTGGAAGGTCATAGATTTGGTGAGCTTAGTGTCCAGCAATGACCAGAGGCTTGACCAGAATGTGATGAGAAATCGACTATCCCGATCCAAGACCATGGTTTGTGGGATTCCAAAATGTACCCTGACTCATTCAAAGAAGATCTTGGCAGTGGCTTCTACTGTAATTCTCTTCTTGCAGGCAACCAAAATCGCCATCTTAGAAAAGAAAGCAACAACCACAAAAACACAGTCATTTCCCAACTTGGTGGACGGGAGGCCCAACATGTAGTCCATTGAGATGGATTCCCATGACCTGTCAGGAGTAGGAAGAGGAGTGTACAAGCCATGTTTCTTAGTGGTCAGTTTCGCAATAGCGCAAGCAGTTCAGGACCTGATATACTTGTTGACCTCCTCTCGAAGTTTCAACCAGTAGAAATGTTTCTGTAGCATCACCATTGTCTTTTCGACGCCGAGTTGTCCTGCCATCCGACTATCATGGGCCTAGATCAGTGTCGCTCACTCACTTGATGGAACGCAGATATGGCCTAGACGACACAACAACCCATCCTGAAGATGGAAATTATCGACAACTGCATTTGCACCCAACATTTGGTGGGTGGTGTCGAAGTCTGAGTCTGTCTCATAGAGTTGGGGACATCCAGAGGTATCATGGTCGCAAGAGTCTAGCACCGTGGTGAGTGACGCTACTGGTAGTATACTGAGGCAATCAACGATGTGGTTGGTGCTTCCTGTTTTATACTTGATGTTGAGGTGGAATTGTTGTAAGTATGTGGACCACTTTTGATGGCGGTCATTCTGTAATTTTCCTTGTGTCTGCATGAACTGTAGTGGCTTATGATCAGTGTGGATGACTGTCTCCTTCCCAATAATGTAATGTCTCCACTGGCGGCAGGCTTGCACAATGGAGTACATTTTTTTTTCATAAGTAGGGTACTTACGGACAACATATGATAGTGTCTCACTATGATAGGCCACAGGGTGGTTGTGCTGAGTGAGAATGATGCCCACAACATAGTCTAAAGCATCTGTTTCAATCTTAAAGGGATATTGTAGGTCTGGTAGAGAATGTACTAGGGTTCAGCACAAGCGCTACTTCAAATCATCGAACGCTTATTTTTGGGACTGGCCCCACTCAAAGTTTTCCTTTCCACCGCCCCTAGTTATTTGGCTGAGGGCCCATGCAATATGGGAGAATCCCAAGATGAACCTGTGGTAGAAATTGGCAAGGCCCAAGAAGATCTGTTGGCAGGAGAAAATGACTGTCCGTCAATTGGAAGAACGAGTTCGGTTCAGGGTTGTCTAAATAACCCAAGTCGTTTGGTGTAACTCGTTCCAACGGAATTAATGGCTCCATTAGCCAAACTAAAAGTCCTAAAAGAAACAAATAAAAGAAATGAAATAGAGAACTAATTACTAATCACTATATATATATATGTACATATGTATAATGTAATTGTTGTAGATATATTCAAACATAAGATTTACTTATCTTAATTATGTACATGATATACAAACTGCAAGTTTTAATCTAAACTTACGAAAATCAATGTGAAAAATCATTGCTTCTAGGAAGCAGATAAAGAAAGCACATAGAAATATTTTTTTTGTTTTTCCTTTATAAATATAAACTAATATGAAAAAATACTATGAAACAAAAACATGCGGATAGTCAAAAGTTGAACCATATATTCGAGTTTCAGTGATAAGTAAATGACAGAAAAATGAAAATGAGCTAAATTGTTAGTGAGTTAGTGATGTGTATCCAAGCATCTGCATGATTAGAAAATGTCCAACTACCACATCCAAGAGGGGAACCTTCACTGAACCTTAGGACTATTCTAAATAAATCCAGAACAATGTGTTGGCAGTTTGGGTTTTAATGACTGAAGCGGAGACACCAACATAAACCTATAATCTCATAGTTATACATGATTACTGTAAGATAAAACTAAAAGTAACCTGTACATTTCATTTTTTTAATTAAAATCGAAAGACAAACCCTATCGTTTTAACTGAAAATATGATCACAACATTTATATTTTGAGAAGCAAATTATAGATGGTATTTAATATAACAATCCTGCACATCACAGATCATTTAATCTAAAGATATCAGATCTATATATGTAGCATTCTTAACAAAACATAAATGACAACATTAATAAAGAAGAGGCTAAATCCAAAATGCATGAATGTTGTTTCATTAAGTTCTGGAATTAATCGTCCATCTCTTGCTCTCAACCAAGATGATTTCATTACCAAAACATGTAGTATTTAAATAGTTCTTGTAAGCTAAACATCCTATCTTGTAAGATAGGATCAGATCTCAAAAGGATCTAAAAGTTACAAAAACAGAGGGTCTAAAAAGCCACTCAATATCAAACTGTATCTTCAAAATTATGAAAGTTTTGTTTTGATTTACAAAATAAGCCAAAAGAAATGACTAATTAACTAAGTCCAGAAATGCTCCATCTTATGAGATCACCACAATATACATCATATCCTAAAAGAAAACAAAATAAGCAGATTAGATATTTATTTAACCAACATTTTCCAAATTTTATATGAAAATTGACTTGGCTACAGAATCTCTTGATTCTGTAGCCAGTCTTATTATTGACAACAAAAATCTAAATCACTCTATATTAATTAGAAAAATAACAATAAAAGCACAAATAAAATAAAATAAAACAATCTTACCATTCAAGTGAAAACCAAATTCGTATCACAAAATTTTAGAGTTGATCACAGCCTCGATACTATCAACATTTTTTATTATGATATTGCCAGTCCTCTTCAAGCGTTTTCCTTGCCTTTTTGCATTGATCTTGAGCTCGAGGTTTTCAATTGTCAATGAGCAGTTCTGAGCCATAAGATCCTTGATATTCTCTTGAAGGACACAAATGTCTGTGTAATACAGACCTATCCAATGTAAACACACTTCACAATTTACCGCAAGGGAAAATGGTTGAGGAAGCACATGATTGTGTGTTAAAACACTACCACCATCCACTGTCAGATTTTGATCGAATTTAATTCCTGGAAAATCCTTGTTGTGCTTTAGACACTGTGGCAAGTTATTTACATAATTGAAATATTGTCTGAGATCTGGTTTAGAGTGATTTGGGTCTTCAGCTGCTAGGAATTTTTCAATCTCAAAATTAGAGCTCTCATGGACCTTGATCAATTTGATTGAGCTCACATGAGATTTTGATCTATTCCGTAGGCTCCTCGAAATTAGTCTCCCAACCCTCTTGTTATTAAACCCTTTCATGTCTCGATTTTTCTTTGACTGTTTGGAAGGGTTTCCACTGGTGGATTTGATATTAAGGTTAGGGTTGACGACTCACTCACACTCAAGAATTTCAACAAGCTTGGAGCTGACGTCCTACTGTTTACACGCAGATTGGTTGGGCGTAGAACTTTCATAAGGGTTTTCACACAAGAAAACTGGCCTATCACTGGAGGGAAAAAGAGACTTCTCTAGCATAGGTTTATCAACCATCGGAGTCTCTACAGGGTTTACTTCAACAAATCCATTGTGAGTCACGAAAACATCCCAATCATCATTAAGTAGTTTCAGATGATGGACTATCAACAACTTAATCAACCCATGATGAAATAAGATGGAATTCAATTTCTTCCTTTTAAATCGCTTTGACATTTTATACAAGCTCCTTAATAAGTAAAATGACATGTTTAATTGGAAACCAATAAAATGCATGAGTAACCTTATGTGGTAGAGGAAGACGAGGCCATAACAACCTTCACAAATAACAAATTGCCTTAACACTGCCAATAGACTGTGCCATCTATCTTTCAACAGAGAGAGCAGAATACCTTTGTCACAACATTGAATTTTCCGAGAGGTGACGAATAGACTCCAGGGTACCTCTTCCAACTTCGAATTTTTAAACCATTTTTGGCCAGTGAGGGGGAGGCCTATTGCCTCGCTCAGAAATTCCTCAGTGATTTCCTATTGAATATCTCCCACTTTGGTTGTGCATCCATCGAATGTGAGGGAAAAATATTGGGCTTCTTGTAAGTTATAACCCTGGAATTTCTTGAGAAACACAACCCAACCCTGAATTTTAAGGTCTTCACTCACGTCATCACATAGCAACAAAGTTTGGGCACCATTCGGCTCGACACGGATGATAGGGGCCATAAGGGTTTGGACAGACAGTCACAAAGGTGACCAGGACTCACTGTGAGCATAAGGGGTAGCAGAAACAGAGGAAGGCCAGATCAAATAAAAAGGAATAAAACCCACAGTTACCCTAGAGAGACCAAAATCAGAGCATAAGGGGTTTCAAGCCACGAAATCGGGCGTTTCGGGTAATGAATTCCATGAGTACAGAGCGAAGCCCAAGACTATAGTTTGTAATGATGGATTTCTTGATTTGAACTGCCACTTCAAACAGAGTACGGGGTACGACCGAGTTGTGTTTGAATCTCATCATATGTAATGGATACCTTGATTTTCCAAGGTTAGGAGAGGATGCAATCCAAAAAATCAAAATACCAATCAAAAGATTTAAAATTGAAAATGATCTACCAAGAACGTTAAATGAAGAAGCATATAGTCTTAATGCCAATCTATTCTTGATGTATTTACAAAGTACTGAAGATATAGCTTATAATATAGGAGCAACTCAAAACAAATGTTTTATTGATATATGATAAGCTTCAAAGCAAAACAACTTTCATTAAAAGAGTTGTAAGAAAATTGACCCTTCTAGAGATATAAGCCTTAGATACAATTGCAATACGATTATAAGTTGCAATGCTTCATTCATTCTTTCAATCATGAACGAAGCATGAAAATGAAAAAATAAAAGTAAGAACATTCAAAACATCTTTTTTACAAGCAAATAGTCACCTTCAAATAACAATATTTACATGACGAAGCATAGGCAGCTACAGGAATTGTTATTTGTCACTTTAAAAGGAAAAAATCGTGTAGGGCTGCCAACAAGCTCTGAAGATCAGTGAGTGTGGTTGGGGATGGTCAGTCATGGATGACTTGGATCTTGGTTGGATCCACATGTACGCCATTATGATCAACAATGTAGCTCGAGTAATGGACCCTATCCATGCCGAAGGAGAATTTTTCCAAGTTGGCGTATAGCTTGTGCTACCGCAGGGTGTGCAGAACTTGTTGAATATGTTGCAAGTGTTCTTCCCAAGACTTGTTGTAAATGCGAATGTCATCTATATACACCACTACAAAAGTATTGGTGAATGGTCGTAGGATATCGTCCATCATCCTCATGAAAGTGGCTGGATCATTTGTCAAACCAAAGGGCATGACCAAACATTCAAAAAGGCCTTCCTTTGACTTGAAGGTGTTCTTACATACATCTGTCTATTCTATCAGGACCTGGTGGTAGCCAGAATTCAGATCAATCTTACTAAAGTATTTGGCCCTCATGAGTTGATCAAGGAGGTCGTTGATTCAGGGAATTGGGTACCGGCTTCTGACTGTGATTTTATTCAGAGACCGGTAATCAATGAAGAGTCACCAAGTTCCATCTTTCTTCTATACCAGCATGATTGGGCTCTCGCAAGGTGATGAGTTGGGACGGATGTGCCCCTTGTGGAGCAGTTCTTGGATCTTTCACTTGATCTCCTCATTCTCTAACATAGAGAAGCGATAGACTGGCCCATTGGGCAGCGATGCATTAGGGGTCAGATCGATGGGATGCTTGACTTGACATTGCAAAGGTACCTTGGTAGTTGAGGAGAAGATATATGAGTATTCTTTGATGACCTTATCTACTTACTTTTTCTATGTGGAGTGGTCAGCTGTAGAGACCCTAGATGTGGCTGTGATATTTCACTCATCCCAAGAGTGAATCACGAAGAAAACAAACTTCCCCATATGAGAGATGACCTTCCTGCATTTCTTGGCAGAGATCAAGAAAATAACACTAGGTGGGACTGCCTCAGGTATCCTGTATAATTTCTTGTTCAAAGTAATAATAACACTACGAGGCCTAGACTCATATACAACAAGATGTTTCCATCAATAAGGTTGGCCCAAAAGAACATTACAAACTTTGATAGGAGCAACATCAAACAATACCTCGTCTTTGAAGGGCTTGATGTCGTACGATAGTCGACATTGTTGGTTGACGTAGAGATCGCTTCCTTGGCAGAGCCATCCAATGGTGTAGGGTTGTGGGTGTGGCATTGTCGGCAGGGCCAGTCGCTTGACAACATATGCTGAGATGAGGTTCTTCTGACTACCGCTATCAACGATGAAGTGCAGCGGGGTGCCTTTTACCCACATCTGTGAATGGAAGAGGTGCTCTCCTTCTTCTAGATCATCTGGTTCATCAGGCTGGAGCTTGGTGGTAGAAACGGTGGCACTAGGTTCTGCATCAATGATTTTTCTTCCCCTTGCTAGTTCTGACTCAGAGTCAGAACTCACATCTGATTTAGATGCTTTCACTTCAAACACCAGTGACTTCTTTGAGCATCAGTCAATAGTGTTATGCCAAGGGCTCTTACGGAAGTCACACCACTTCTCAGTATCTTTATTTGTCTTTCCGGTGTCCTTCTATGCTTGTGGATTTGACTGTTTGTCCTGATATTGTCCATCTTTTCTCTGTCCTTTGTTCTATGGGTTGGGGCCGCCCTTTCATGGATTTTGCTGTGATGGGTTCCCAGGCCCAAATTGCTGAATATTTTGTTTGAGCTTCTACTCGATTTTGATGACATATCGGTAGGCCATGCCCAAGGAAGAGATTTCTAGAAATTCCATTTCGGTCTGGATGTATCTATGTAGAGCACCACGATACTTGAGCACCAGATGTCGCTCTGAATCTTTGATACCCAACTTGGTGCGCAAGGTATGGAAGATATTTGTGAACTTTGACACTGCTTGGTCTCTTTCATGCCGCAATGTGGTCCATTTGGTATACAAGTCATCATAACTTCCAATAGGGTAGTATTGTTCCTTAATAGCATCCCTGAAGGATTCCCAGGTGGTCATGACTTTAAATAAGTAGGGTGCCTCTGTTTCCTTTTGCTCACATAAATTTTCCCACCAATATTTGACATGGGGAACGACTTTAAGAAGCGCAAAAGTAATATTTTCTCTATTCAAAAAATTATGGACAGAAAAATACCCTTCTCTACACTATCTGTGTCTATCTGACCCTCAAATACAGGAATATAGAAGTGTATTTGTACCTTGAAGGGAGCGACACCTCCGCTCGAAGAAGATGTGTCACATGTTGGTTGTTGCCGAAGGATTTGTGCGAAACTATCCATCATATCGTTCCTCTGTTGCGTGAGGGATTCCTCAAGAAACATTTTGAAATGATCTCCTATCCCATCATCTTTCCTTTTTCCTTCCATGAGAGGTCGCTTGGGCATGTGAGAGCTTTGGTCCTCAAGAGAAATAAGCTCGAGACCCAATTCTTTGTACTCTGACCTCATTGGGGACATGCATTAAGATGACAAGGAGCATACCACTCTAATACCACTGATCCCAATTTTATGAGCATAACGAAATGACTACAGATTATTAATAGATGCTTAACACAGAATAACATAGATACAATAAAACTGATTTTCTATTTAATAAGGAAATAAGTTGAAACTGTAAAATGCAGCGGAAAACAAGTTTTCTGAAATTGTGGCAGCTTATCTATGATAAGAGATGTGACAAATGCACTCATTCACAAGAAGATGATTACAATAAGTCTCTGAAGGCCTTTTTACAATAAACATGAGTGTCAAAAACCCTAGACATCCAAAAACCTAACCCTAGGAGATGAAGC
>SNQJ01S0307961.1:0-10069 GCA_010110895.2 Picea sitchensis
TGCTTTGTTAGGTACCCGCGGGTTGTATTAGGTTAGCCTGCGGATACCCGCGTGCAGTAAAAGGACAGCAAGCGGTCGCCCGCGCCCAGTGAGAAGTTAGGGCACGGGTTGCTTGTTTTAAGTGGTTTTTTGAGGATTTGTTCAGCATGGCTTTGGCTAGGAAGAGGCATGAGTTGGCCTGATGCCAGGTAAACCTGTATGGTGCATTTTAGTGTTATAACAGTACCCGTAGGTGAATCGACAGTTACCCTTATTGGCCACTTTGGATCTTCTGGATTTGTCAAGGATTTTAAATGATCCAATTCGTCACTCTCCCCAATGGCCTGCTATACCATCCAAGCTACCATCGGACATCCCTAAATTCGATGGCAAAGCGGGAGAGGACCCGAACAATCACGTCATGACTTTTCACCTCGGGTGTTCATCCAACTCGTTGATGGATGACTCTATTCGTTTATGTCTTTTTCAACGAACCCTCACAAGTTCTGCTGCAAAGTGGTATATAGAATTACCACGAGGTTTCTTCGCTGACTTCAACACCCTAGCTATGGCTTTCCTCACACACTACCAGTTATCGATCCATTATGAAACGGGGACCGATATTTTGAGTTCTTTCAAACAAAACAAAGGCACTCATATATCTGAACACATTCATGAGTGGCGACGGAGATGACGTCTCATTAAAATCGAAATCCCCGATCAGTTGTTGGCAGAATGGTTTACCAAATCCTTTGTGAACGACATCGGTCGTGACATCTCCATGGGTGGAGTAGTCATGGAAGAGAAGGCCATAAGTCGTGCTCAATACCTTAACCTTGTTTAGTCACAAACGGGTACCCTTTACGATTTACTACCTGACTTACCTCGTCCTTCCACTTCCGCTACTTCAACTACTCTAACTGCTTCTCATGCAGCTGATGGTGTGATTGGGACTTTCCAGGCCCAACCACATTCTGCCTCAAGCACCAACCCCAAACCTGCTTCTTCTAATGTTCAAAATGCTCCGTCTCCTACCCCTCCCACCAGCAAGACTTATGAGGTAAATGCAGTTCAATCTACCCCAGCCGGTAAAAACAAATCCAAAAAGGGAAGGGCTAAGAATAAGGAGGAAAAAAATACTTCTCAAGAAGAGCGAACCAAAACTACACCTGTTGATGATCGGGATAAATTCAAACCTCGATAACCTTGTCTTATCTATGGTTATGATCACTACATGAAGGATTGTCCACGACGCGCCGAGGTCACTAAGTTCCTTCAAGGAGCTCCAAAACCACCTGCTCCGGTCGTTTTGTCACAACCCTTCCTGTCTCAACAACAGGCTCAGTTGGTCATTCATGACTAACCCTCATCTTCTACTACATCCTATGTATTAATGTGTACTAGTGATTCAATGCAGAGCGACGTTGCACTCACTACTTGAGCCAAAGATTATTCTCCCTCTAAAGAGAAGGTTGATGATCTACCTCCTTCCTTGGTACAACCCTCTCCCACGACTCCACCTACCAATGGTCCTCTTCATCTCGAATGACCGAGCCTCGACATAGTTCTTCAACCCCCCCCAAAGGGCGTCGTTCGAAAATCAGCTTTCAATCCTCATGCTCGTGCTGCCCAAAACTACAACATTGTTGAAGATCTGGCCCAAGCACCTTCTGCGATGTCAACCCTCGAAGTCCTTCAAAGTTGTCCCACACAACGAAAGGCACTGTTGAAAGCTATTGGTGGAATCGACCCGACGGATACGAATTTAATAATTTTTTCCTTGGAAGATCAAATTCCAAGGTTACCCCCTCAACTCGCGTTCCAGATCCAAGTGATTGTCTCTGACAAAAACATTTGTCAAACCGTTATCGATGAGGGTGCCTCGACATGTGTTATGTCTCTTACCTACTGGAAAGCCATTGGCTCTCCCTCTTTGAATGAATCCCAGAATACTCTCAAATCCTTCAATGGCTCTGGTTTTAAGCCCTACAGTGTCCTTCCTTCGTTGCCCATCACGTTAGAAGGAAAAACGGTCCAAGTTGAAGTGGAAGTATTTGACGCTCCCCTTGATTACAATATTTTTATTGGTCGTAGCTGGATCGATTCCATGTGCCCAGTTGTGTCGACCCTTTTCCATGTGGTACGTTTCTCACATCAAGGGAAGGTAGTCACCGTCGACCAATTAGCTTTCTTTAACTCCAATACCCATACTGGGAACGTATCGTTCATCTCTAAAACCCCACCAGGTTATGAGAACGTCGGTGTAGGCCTTCTAAAAGACTCTTCGTTAATGGGTACTTTCCCCATTCCACCGCCCAATGTTCCACGCTCGTCCATTGCTTCAATCAACATGATATCCACCTCGATTCATGAACTTCCTGCATCTCACGACCCATGGATAGTACCTGACCCTGGAGATCATCTTCATTACAACAACGAAATGCCATTAAGTTCGGTCGAATCCGCCTATCAGGCCATTCAATCGACAACCCCTTCTACCCCCTCTCTTGGTGAGTTATCTCCAGATCCTTTCCGTGTCATTTTTCCCACAAATGAGATGATCATGTATGTTATGGAGAACACCCCTTGGGACGATGGACATCATCATTCCATCCTCTTTCTGGAGCAACATACCATTGAGAACTACCAACGGATCTTGACCCCGTCGACCATTGTCGTCATCTCTACCATTCCCGAGTCAGCACACGATGTGTTTTCTGAAAGGAACTTAAGCAATATCTCACCCACTATTCCCCTCGACATATCCGTCAAACCTGGGATTGTCGAAAATGTCCATATCGGAGCTTCGTGTTCTTCTGACGAAATCATCACATACACATCCCTTTTCAAAGAGTTTCATGACATCTTCGCCTGGAGCTACGAAGAAATGTCGGGTATCAACCCTGAGATTGTGATACATGAGATCAAGACATACCCTGACACTAAACCCGTCCGGCAATTCCTTCGTCCAGTTCACCCATGTAAAGTGGCTCCTATCAAGCTTGAAATCGAGAAACTTCTGAAAGTTGTCTTTATTTATCCAATGGCTCTCACTGAATGGGTTTCCAATCTTGTCCTGATCGACAAGAAACAAGACACAATTCATGTATGCATTGATTATAGGGATATCAACAAAGCTTGTCCCAAAGACAACTTTCCTACCCCCTTCGTCGATCATATTGTCGACGATTGCGCCGAAAGTGAAATATTCTCTCTAATGGATGGTTTCTCTGGGTATAATCAAATCAACATTATTCCCGAGGATCAACATAAGACTTCTTTTATTTGTCCTTGGGGTACTTTTGCCTATCGGAAACTCCCTTTCGATCTCAAGAACGCTGGCACAACTTTTCAACGCGCTATGTCTTATGCTTTCCATGATATCAAGCACATTTTTCAACCATATCTGGACAATTTACCCGCTTACTCAATGCACCGAGTTGATCATCCAACCCACCTCCGAGCCATTTTCGTCCTCTGTTAATTCTATCGTATACGTTTGAATCCTCATAAGTGCGTTTTCTGTGTGGAATCCGACCGATTTCTAGGTTTTATGGTTTTGGGTCAAGGGATCAGGGTGGATCCTTTAAAGGTTGAGGAAATCCTTAATCTCCCTCCTCCTTCTACACTTCGCCAGTTACAAAGTTTGCAGGGGAAAGAAAACTTTCTTCGTCGTTTTATCCCAAATTATGCCGAGATAACTCGTGGATTTACGCGGCTACTAAAAAAGGGGTCTGAATTTGTATGGGATACCATCGCCAACAATGCTTTCGAAGCTTTGAAATTATCCCTAACGCGTGCTCCGCTTCTCTTTCCCCCCGATTATAGTCGCGATTATTTCCTCTACCTTGTTGCCTTGGATTACACCATTGGTATGGTTCTCTTCCAAGAGGATGATGCTAACGATGAACATGTTATCTACTACTTGAGTCGAAGTCTAACGCCTACCGAAATAGTGTATTTACATGTCGAAAAACTGGCCTTGGCTATCGTTCAAGCCGTCCAATGCTTCCGGCACTATATCCTCTCGCACAAAACTACAGTGATTTCTAACTACAACCCTATGCAACACATTCTCACACGTTAATTGCTAGGGGGTAAATACTCCAAATGGATTGTGATACTCCATGAGTTTGACTTGGAATTCGAATGCGCCAAGTCCAAGAAGTCCTTAGTATTTGCTGAGTTGATATGCGACTTTCCCTATTCTGAAACGGAAAATGTAGTAGTTGATTCATTGCCCGATGAATCCATTTTCCTCATCAGCACTAATGATCTTTGGTATGGTGATATCATCATATATCTCCAAACCCAGACTTTTCAGCCAACTTTTTCTAGTACTGACCAACGTCGAATACGCTACCAAGCCCGTCAATATATTATCCTCGGGGATACTCTTTATCGTCAGGGGATTGAATTTGTTTTTCGACGCTGCCTAACGTTCAACGAAGCAGAGAAACCTCTGAATGAATGCCATTCTGGAGCATGTGGTGGTCATACGTCTGGGTATGCTACTGCCCAGAAGATCTTACGAGCAGGGTATTTTTGGCCTTCTTTATTTAACGACTGCATAATCACCGTTCAAAAATGTCATGCTTGCCAGACCTACAATAACAAGATACGATCCCATCCCGCTACTCTTCACCTTGTGGTCTCTGTTGGTCCCTTTGCAAAATGGGGCATCGATTTCATGACATGTCACCCTCACTCGGTCGAGGGGCATGGATACATTATTGTAGTCGTCGATTACTTTACGAAATGGGCTGAGGCGATGCCGACATTTGGAAACACTGGAAATACCACAACATTATTCATTTTTAATCACATCATAGCCCGTTTTGGTGTTCCCCAGGATATCGTCACTGATCATGGTAGCCACTTTAGAAACTTCATGATGTCCAAACTTACTGAAAAGTTGGGTCTTCGCCATGAAAACTCAACGCCCTATTACCCACAAGCCAACGACCAAGTCAAATAAATTAACAAAGTTCTCATAACTATGCTCTGACGAATGATAGGGATTCACAAAACAAGTTGGCATACAATGTTGTTTTCGACATTGTGGGCTTATCGGACATCTGTCAAGTCCGCTACTGGGTTTACACTTTTCCGGTTAGGCTATGGTTTGGAAGCCATTCTCCTGATTGAATGCGAGATACCCTCTTTAAAACTAGCTGTTGAACTCCTACCAAACACTTCTACTGAGGAAGAACGTCTATTGTATCTTATGCGATTAGATGAAACTCAATGTGATGCTACCCTAGTCATAGAAGCTCAGAAAAAACATGTCAAGGCCCAATACGACAAACATGTCAAGCCTCACGTTTTCTCCGAAGGAGATCTCATTCTCCTCTATGAACAAGATCGAGATATGCTAGGAGATGGAAAATTCGAAGCCATGTGCCGAGGTCCTTATATCGTTCGACGAGTTTTGGAAAAAGGGGCTTATGAGTTAGTAGATTACGATGGTATCCCTTTGAGTGAACCCAGAAATGGGTTGTACTTGAAGAATTACTATGCATAAAATCACCTGTGCGTGAGTACTTGTATTTTTATTGTATCATACTTCTTGTGTGTTACTATAGCTTGCTTTTATCGTTATCTGGTCTCTGCCCTTATGTGAAGTTGTGTTTCATTTCCAGATTTCAGAGTCTTCGCTACCCTACATTGGCTTCGCTGATGGCACTAGCTGTAGTACTCAGAACCTTTCTTCCACTGCATGGGCAATTTACGCCCCTACAAACGAACTTGTCTCCTTACGAGGTGTGTGTCTCAACCGTGCAACCAACAATATTGCAGAGTATAGCGTCGTTATCGAATTGTTGATTGATTCTATCTCGCTCGGAATCTGTCATTTGGTTGTGCGACTCAATTCACAGCTTGTAGTACTACAGTTAAGTAATGTCTATACTATTCGAAGTCCTACTTTGTTATGGGTGTATTTGCAAATTTGCCTCTTGGAACGTTATTTTGATTATATTGAATATCAACATATTCCTAGATGTCTAAACACATTAATTGATGCATTGGATAACTATGTTTTAGACAGACATTTGGATCATTTATAAATCAATCACATCAATTTTCTCAACACAAGATAAACTGGTAGAAGCCGTATGTATATATAACGATCAAAAGAGTTTTTACAAAAAGTTCTGTCCGAAGACCAAAATGTCAAAATCTGAAGCTCGTAGCTTCTACAAAGTGACTTCATGGATGACATTCACGGTAACACACAACTGCCCAGGAAACCCTATGAAGCAGTCGGCCAATGGACTCTGACACTCCTACTGTGTGACACTGATAACATCGTGGAACCTCTCCAAGAGGCATGTCTGGAATATATGTTGTCAAACCCTCTAGGTTTTGTTCCACTGCTTGATAATCCTTGGCGTCCCATTGCGGCACTAGCGCTACCTCTCCTCACCGCTAAATGGGAGAAGTACCACGAGGTCAGTAAGGTCCCACATCTGTTTCATCAACAACGAATTTTGTATTTAGTCTTTGGACGAACATATAAAAAACATTTTCATATGATAAAATTCACAAAAACATTTAAAAAGGAAAAAATGTGTACTTCTTACCAAGTTGCCCCCACTGAGCACCCTCAGGCAGGACTAAGTTTGGATCTCCTCGAAAATCCAACCCAGCATAAGCATAATCATCGACCATCAACATCTGTGGTTGCAACCAGTCGAAGAAGGTATCATCATACTTGATAATTGGTCCAGCTACGTTCCAGGCCATGAGATGACACCATCTCATCATTCTTGGATCTATGGGATCTGGTAAATCCCACTCAACCTGCAGCCTAAATAAGGGAACCCTCTCGAGAAAGAAGGACACTAACAAAGACCCCCGAATTTCCTTTTCATACTATGAAGCACAACATCTGCCCAGTTAAAAACCCGAGGCTCAGTACACTCTATGGCATACTGAAAGTAACTCTGGAGTGCCATGTGAGGAGCGGATCTCCCAGCCATATCAACAATGGTGAATAAAATAATGTGGAGGGTTAAATCCTGCACTCCCCAAATAACTACTTTCCCTTTCTTCCTCTCTGCCTCTGGAACACAGTGTAAGCGGCAGTACTCACTCATGGGCAGCCCACCATCTCTGCTACCAGTCAGGCTCATGTGGTACCCATGCCATGACAATCCTGTCAAGAAGTAAATTTCCTCGATATCCAAGGATAATGTGTGGACCCATACATGAAATACTTGCTGATCGGGATCCCACATATGCACAAGGTACTCCAATAACCTGATTTGGGCCCTCATGCCCAGGATACGAAAGTACTTCAGAAGACCACAGTTTCTCAAAGCGGCAATGGTGGGCAGATGATTTCCAGCAATGGAATTATCTTCTTCGTGCTCCATTTCACGCCATTCCAAAACCATTGTGATGGCTAAATACCTGCATAAGAAGCACAAGAAGAAGATTAATAACTCTATTCACAAATTGGTATCTTTTCATTGAGCAAATTTTTAAAAAACTTTTACTCTTTGCGGTTCTCGTAGGTGCCCTTTAGGCACAGTGCGAGGTTCTCGCAGGTGCCTTTGGGCTCACCTGTGAGAGGGACCCATTCTCATAGGTCCTGTGTATCTCACCTACAAGAATGGATGAGCACAATAATAGCCCCAAAACCAACTCAAAAATGTGTTTTTGCCAATGAAAATGAAAATTTAAACCATGAAAAAGTAGAGGATAAAGAGCCTACCTCATTTCCGTTGATGGATCATCTAATGGATGCTCATAACTCCCACATTCTTACGCCGAATTTCGAGGGTAAAAGAGGGGTTTTGGGGCTCAAATAGTGGTAAAGTTGAAATGATATGGTAAAAAGAGTTTTTACTTCTTTATATTCACTTTTACCATGTTATTGAATTTTTATAATTATTTATTTATTAAAACCTAATCCCTAATGCCCTTTTGAGTGTAACTTTTGTAGGCGTAATGACTTCGATGTTCATATACAGAGATGAGAACATAGTTTTTCTTCTTCATCGCATGCTTTGATTGTTTTTTATGGTTTTTGTATAAAACCTCGAGGTTGGTCTTTGTCCGTTCTCACGCTCAAAAATACATGAGAACGCGATCGAGCATACTTTTATCACTTTTTCGGGCTCAACAAGGTTATACAAAAAAGTAACCCCCCTGGAGTCCTCTTTAAGCTCTTTTCAAACTCTCTAAACATGAAAAGATAGCCGAGCGATCTTGCTATTTTCACGCACGATAAAGTATTTGAAGAATGCGTCTATTAGGCGATAATTTATCTCTTTTTCGGTCTCATCAGACTATTTTATGAAAAAGGAACTGAGAGAGTTCTCTTTTAAGTGTTTTTCCAGACTCTATAATCATGAAAAAACTTTGATTTTTCTATCTTTGGACTCGTTAAACAAATATCGACAGACCCATAATGGGACCAAACCACTCCTTCATAGGGTTTGTTAAACATACTCTAAAGGACTTATCCGAAGGATAAGCTTATATCAACAAGCATATGTTATCCTCCTCAAGCTTGCGTAAAAATAAAGAGGTACTTGCCAGAAATGTTGGGGGGAAATTTGGGAAAGGGATATGTTCTCGTCTTCATATTGATTGGCCGTAAGTGTCACTCTTGAACATGACACCCCCTATTCATTATATTTAAAGCAGGTTTGGGCAATCCATTTGTTTCTCATTCGATTTTCTACAAGGTCATACCCTGTGTCATCTCTGAGTCAATGCTACCAAATCATTGTTCGTGTCGTTCATATGTTCAAGAGAAGTTCATCTGAAACCTCTATTGAGTTGGCCATCTGCAGTTGTCCATTCTCTCCGTGTCGGCCTTCCCTGTGTCCAGTCCAACTTACATCATACTCTATTTCACCTTCAAAATTTGTTACTCATTTCATGTCATTGATGGGGGATACATCAAGGCCCTCCTGTGATGAGTTTTGTTCCGTCGACTTCAACTCATTATCTGGAATCAAGACTTAGAAATTTTTGGTACCTTGGAACCTGCATGCCTCAATGGCAGGTTTCCTTGCTTTTGATAGTGAGTTTACATCACTGGCCCCTGATCGAAAGATTCTGTCAAATGTTCGACTTCAACTCATTCATTCACACTCGATGGATTGTACTAGAGTACCTTGGGATTCATTGACATTAATGGTGATTTCCCTCGCACTTGTTAACGATTTCATCAATGACCGATAATCAAGTGGTTTCTTCCATGTTCTACTTCAACACATGTAATCACATGGTTAGATTCGTACTTTTGGGCGATGATATTGAAGACCCTGGATATCATCTCTTTGTCCAGGTTGCGATGGAATATGTATAATTTGCGACACATAGATCCACTTTGTATGTCTCGTGGCTATGTCGTCTTAATTTGAATTTTCTCGCATAGTTCCACAGTGTATTCCTGGTGGCTATGCTATATTTTGACGGCATGGATCCACAGTGTATGATTGGTGGCCATGACCTATGTCTACAATGTTATCCATCTATGATCTGAGTATGGGAATGCCTACCTCAGAATTAATATATATGATATTCTGCAGATGCTTGGTTGTTCGCAGGTTTCTGATTAGGTGTCCTCCTAGTTTCCAACACACACATGCAGTTTACAAAGTCTTTCGGTTGTCACTGGTTCCGACCTCATACTTTGGGGGGCATTCTGTTACCCATGTTTTTGTTCAATCTTGATGGTGTATTGATGATGGTGTACTCAGGCTCCTCATAAGAACTTTCTCCTGAGAAAAGTGACATTCATCTCTTCCCAGAAAACTTACTTTTGAAGAGAGTTCACAGGTTGCTAATATCCTAGGGTTCAAGAATGACCCATTCTTGTAGGCTTCCTTCATCTAGAGTGCGAACTTCTCACACTATGCTACATAGCTAGGGTGCGAACTTGTTCTAAATCTTGGAAAAAGATGAAGTCTCGATGTTTCTAGAAAGGAATCTTCTAGAATAATGGGTTGGCATTCGAATGGTTATCCTTGTACTGGTTTCCCTGATATTGTGGGATCATTCTTATCCAAGTAACCATCTCATTCTCTCCTATATATTGATGGAATTCTCATGGAAAAGGTTAAGCAAG
>SNQJ01S0307964.1:0-10069 GCA_010110895.2 Picea sitchensis
ATAGGGATGTGTGCATGGGTCAGGTCCATGCTGAGGAAACCCCCAATAGCAGTAGACCAACTCCTAGATAAGAGCATCCTCCAGGCATCTGGAACATCGATTACTACTATGTCCATGAGGATGTTGATATGTAGAAAATCAATCAGAAAAACCTCAACGTCCTCACATACCCTGAGAACCTTGACCTTTTTAGAATCAATATTGCATCCATTCCCATAAGGTAAGGTTATCTTCAAACCAAGCTGTTCCATCACCTTGAATGACATGGCATTTGCCGAGGCCCCAGAATCAAGCATGTAATTGTTCATGTGGAGGCCGCTCATGCCTAATGAAAGATAGAAAGGGGGATTCTTGTCCCTTTTCCGATCTAGTACATAGTGTTCAAAATGATAGGAGGGTCTTCCTTCTCGGCTGGTACCTATAATATTTTCAAAATTTCCCTTTTCACAGAAGGGATCTTACACATCTCTGTCACTAGGACAATCATATTCAATTTTCCAAACATGCTTGCAACATCTATATTTAAATGAATCACGTCTGTAGGAGTTGTCTTAGGAAGCAACTCATGTAACAGAGGTGGAGGTGGTGGTGCCACCTTCTCTGCTAATGGAAGAGGAGTGTCAGGTTGTGATGGAGGGGCTGAAGCTTTGTTCCTTCTAGTGTAGGTCAAGTATTCCCTCCTCCTTAATTCCTTCTTCTTATCATCTATCAATTGTTTCAAGGCCCTAAGTCTCCCCTCTCTTTCCCCCATTCTTTTGGCTATGTTGATATGTTCCTGTGTGACTTGTTCCTCTTGGAACACATAGATCATATCCATGAAATTCATATTGTCGGGAGAATCTTCATCTCGTTGGGGACATTCATCTTCTCTATGAGGTTCTTGGCATGGAAGGCACCAAGCTTCTATGTCAACTGTCCCAATTGGTTTCAGAGTATCTGGGGCCTTTGTCTCTTGTAGAGGCCTTGGTTTCCAAATTGTGGCATCTCTCTGCTTTCTGGAAAACTAAGGTGTGGGAGCAGATTGATTCCTCTCTATAGTAGTCAAACAACCCATAATTTGATTCTGCACCTGGGTAAACTGAGTACTCATCTGATCTATCTTCTGAGTCAAGAGGGCAATCTGATCAGGAGGACTGCTGTTGGAAACCTTAATCTTTGATTCTTCCTTGACACAGGGGTATTGAAAAGGTTCCACCTTCGAATCAAGGAGATTTTCTTCAATATCAATACTGTACTCTTTGGCCTGTGCCAATGATGTGGGCTTCTTTTCCTTCATAATGAAGTGAAATTGCCCTTCAAAAGTGTTGATATAAAGGAGACGAACTGATGATGTTGTAGGACAAAATTATGTTGGAATATGATGGTACAACTTGTCAAATCTAGTGTTGAATTCCTTCACTATTTCATTCTCCTTTTTCTTTATTTGATTGAACTAAGCTCCAAGTGTCCCACCATATTTATTTGTTGACCATATGCTCTTAAATAAGTTGGAAAAAGATTCATAGGAGGTGAGATGATTGTCGAGGAGACCACTGCACCAATCAAGAGCTTCTTCAGTCAATGATGAAGCGAATAACTTCATGGCCATGTCTTCATGCTCAATACCTGCATTGTCCATATCCCATCCCATGACATAAATATGGTCCTCGACAGTTATTACATTGTTTCCTGGGAACTTTGGCAACCACTTGTTGACTTCTTTTGGCATTGCATTAGGGTATCCTTGGATAGTGGACATGTTAAGGGGTTTATCGAGATTCTTTTCCCAAGGGTGATCCATTGGAGCAAGGGGAAGGGTACTGTGGAAAATGGTTTTTACAACGGGAGGCTTGAGAGGAGGCATTCTTTGATAAACCTTAGAAGTATTGAACCTCCCAGGAGGAAAAGGTTTTGGAAAGGAAGAGTTATGGGAAAGTGGAGTCACCAGATGAGATTCAAGAAGAGCTCATAAAGAGAAGTTGTAACATACCCAACCACCCACAGGCTGGGTCATGCTACCTTCAAGCCCACCCTTGGACTTTGTACTCTTACCGATACCTTCTTTAATTAATAAGCACACATAAGATACAATATTTAACGACATGCACAACAATATTCAACAAGCTTGCATAATCTAAGATTTAGTTAAACAAAAATTAAAATACACAACGGAAATACATTCATATACATGTAAATGATACCATAGAAGAGAGCACTTATCTTTATGAAATATGACACCAATTGCTTGCAGACCAAGGAAATTCTAGCCAACCGTAGACACCACTTCTCCAAATCTCAACAGTAGTGTCACCCCCGAGACAGGGCTATGAATCCACAAGGACGGTTCCAAAGTGTACTTGGGTTCCCAAACCAGTCAGCTCTCAAGCTCTCATAGGTTTCCCAATATCCACAACAATCCAAAGTACCCAACTCTCTTCTACCCAACCTGTATCGCCCCAAGAGAATGGACCTCCACCCTTCTCTGCCACGCAGTCCCTAAGGTAGTCCCTCTCCTTTATTCCAGGGCCTCCAACACAGCTGGTCTAGAATCTCAATATTGGAATTCTCAGGACTCGCAATTGTGAGAAAAACAGGGCACATGCCAACTCATCTCAGACATGCAGGCCGCAAGTCACGGCTGCTTTTCCCAAGTCGAGACGCAGATGCAGGTGAGGATGGATCAATGAATGGGTAAGTGAATGCATGGAAGTGCGTGAGGGAAATATGAGTGAATCGTACAGGAAATCAATGAACAAGCCATCGATCGAACCCCCCCCATCAGACCAGAGGCAGGTTTAAGTAACTTCGTGGGGAATCAAGAACCTCCTGGACTTCCCCAAGAAGCTCACGTAACCGATCCCCTCAATTAGGAAAAAAGGGTAATTAGAATAGGAATAAACACTTAGCCCCTCAAGCCCCCTCTCTTGTGGAATCATAGCCCCCTATAACTCTATTTCTTGTCCATCTAGCAGCTAGCGACATGTTTATGATTAATAATGATAAAAACATTACATGTCTTGGGCACACTGGCCTTTTAATAATTGTTCAGGCACTATGGCCTCTCAGCATTGTAACAATACATTATTTAAAATGGGGGTTCAAAACCTTGGGTGTTACATCCTCTCCCCCTTATTTTGGCACTGTCCTCAGTGCATATACAAAATAGAGATCAAATCTCAGATTTATTCAAAAAGTTGTGGGTACTTTGCCTGCATGGCATCTTCATGCTCCCAGGTAGCATCTTCAGGACTGTAGCAGGTCCACTGAACTTTTACCAGCTCTATAACTCGATTCTAGAGCATTTTGACTTGTCTGTCCAATACCTGCACTGGCTGAACCTGAAAATCTCCCTCCATCTCTACCTGAATCAGATGCCAATCAATAACATGGTTAGGATCATGTACATATTTCTTTAGTAAAGATACATGAAATACATTATGCACATTCATGGAAGCAGGCAATGCAAGCATGTATGCAACTGGCCCTATTCTGTCCAATATTTCAAATGGACCACAAAATCTGGCTGCCAACTTTGTACAACTACCCAATTTAAAAGAGCTTTTCTTGGGCTTCACTTTCAAAAGTACATGCTCCCCTACTTTAAATTCTCTAGCTGTCCTGTTCTTGTCTGCATAAACTTTCTGTCTATCCTGAGTTGCCTTTAAATTCTGCTTGATCTTAACCACCCGGTCTTCCATGTCCTTGAGCAACTCCGGCCCAAGTACCACTCTATCTGCTGGGTTGTCCCAACTTATTGGAGTATTACATTTCCTACCATACAAGGCTTCAAATGGGCTCATTCTCAATGAAGCTTGATACCCATTATTATATGCAAACTCAACCAAGTGTAACTAATCTTCCCACTTAGATGGCTTATCCATCACATACATTCTCAACATGTCTTCAGTTATTCGATTGACTCTCTCCGTTTTCCCATCTGTCTGGGGATGATATGGTGTGCTAAAGTTTAGATTTGTGCCAAATCCTTTAAACAATCCCCTCCAGAAATTGGAGGTAAACTTCGTATCTCTGTCCGAGACGATGGTCCTAGGTATCCCATGCAACCTAGAAATTTCCTTCATGAAAATTTCTGCAATATTAGTCGTTGTATGCGTTGTCTTCATAGGCACAAAATGAGCAGCCTTTGTTAATTTGTCAACCACCACCATGATTGAATCATGTTGCTTATTCGTTCTGGGTAATCCTATGATTAAATCCATGGTGATCACTTCCCATTTCTTCTATGGAATTGGCAATGGTTGCAACAAACCCACTGGGTGCCTATGTTAATCCTTCACCTTCTGACATTCCATACATCGAGCGATGTGATCAACAACATCCTTCTTCATTCCCAACCAAAATAAATAGCTTCTTACTGCTGTAATTGTTTTCTGGTAACTAGGATGTCTGGCATAAGGAACATCATGCATTTCCTTTAGTACCACATTCCTCAATTCTCCGGAACTAGGAACATAGATTCTATTTTTATGAATGAGTAATCCATCTTCCTTTATCTCATACTCCTTTATTTTCTGTTGTACATCTCCTTGCTATAAGTTTTTCTTTACCTGTAGGTACTGCTGCTCTGTAACAAGACCATCTAAAATTCAGCTCTTCAAGTTTGACTGATGCATACTGAAAGCAGTAGCATGCATGAGATGCACTCTCCTACTAAGTGCATCGACAACTTTATTCTCCTTCCCCTTGATATGCTTGATATCAAAGTCATACTCACTTAAAAATTCCAGCCATCTTGTTTGCTTGGCATTCAAGGTTGGCTATTCAAAAAGATACTTCAGGCCAATGTAGTCTGTCCTTAATTCGAATTTCTTCCCCATGAGATGATGCCTCCACATCCTCAAGGTGTGAACAATGGCAGCAAGTTCCAAGTCGTGGGTGGCATAGTTTCTCTCATGTTCCTTAAGCTTTCTGGACTCATATCCAATGACATGTCCATTTTGCGTGAGGACTCCCCCAAGTCCATCCTTACATGCGTCTGTACATACCACAAAACTTTCATTTGGGTCAGCAATCTTCAACACAGGCGCACTAGTAAGTAATTCCTTCAATAGATTAAAATTCTTTTCACACTTGAGTGTCTATTCAAATTTAGTTCTCTTCTTTCACAAAGAAGTGATGGGATGAGCAATCTTAGAGAACCCTACTATGAACCTTCTGAAGTAGCCAGCTAATCCCATAAAAGATCTGACGTCTAACACATTTCTGGGTGTTGTCCATCCTTTAATGGCGTCGATCTTCTCTGGATCTACTGATATGCCCTGCTCTGAAATAATGTGTCCCAAGTAATGGATCTTCTTTTGATAAAAATAACACTTACCCAACTTGGCATACAACTGATGTTCTCTCAGTACTTGCAATACCAATATTAAGTGATGTTCATGCTCCTCTTCAGACTTAGAATAGATAAGTATGTCATCCAGGAATACTATGAAAAACTTGTCCAAATAATTTCTGAATATGCCATTCATTAAGCACATGAAGACAGCTGGTGCATTGGTCAGTCCAAATGGCACCACTACAAATTCATAATGCCCATACCTGGTCCTAAAGGTTGTCTTATGAATGTCTTCTTCCTTGATTCTTACTTGATGGTATCCTGCCCTCAGGTCAATTTTTGAAAATATCTTTGCTCCTCTTAGTTTATCAAAGAGGTCATCAATTCGGGGTAGAGGATACTTGTTATTTATAGTGTACTTGTTCAGTTGTCGGAAGTCAATACACAACCTCAAGGTTCCATCCTTCTTTTTGACAAAAAGTACTGGTGCTCCCCAAGGTGAAACACTTGGACGTATGTACCCTTTCTTCAACAATTCCTCCAACTGCATTTGTAATTCTTTTAACTTTGGTGTGCTCATTCTGTAAGGTGTTTTTGACACCGGGGCTGCTCCTGGCACTAAGTGAATTGAGAAACCTATCTCCCTTCTCGGTGGCAATCTAGGTATTTCTTGGAATACATCTTCAAATTCCTACAACACCGAGAAATCTTCGAGGCTTGGCCCCTTTGTATTATCTGGCTCTTCCACATGAGCTGCATACAATTGACATCCTTTCCTAAAACATATTTTTAGCTGTAAGGTTGAAATCTCCCTTATAGAGATGGGTCTTGGAACTCCTTTCATAGTGCTCTACTTTCCATTTCCATCAAGACATGTAAATGTCTTGTTATGACAATCTAGGACAACACGATGCGTGCCCAACCAATCCATTCCAATCCGAATATCATAAGATCCCAATGGTATGATATTTAGATCAATACTAGTATTCACACCATTAAGACTTATGGAACAACTTCTGACCATTTCATGGATTCTCCTTTTGGTTCCAGTGGCTAACTGAACCAAACTTGCTTTTACAAGTTTACTTTTCTCTAAATGCAATCTATCCACTATCTTAGGATCAATGTAGCAATGACTTGCTCCTGAATCAATCAAAATAGCAACAGGATGATTTATGATCTTACCTTCCACCTCGATCATATTGGACTGGTACTCTGCTTATCAATCATTTAAAGCTGCATAGATTCTTCCCATATCTTCGACTGTTGTAGCCTCTTGGATGTTGTGCACAGTCTTCACTCTATCTTTTCTATGTGGGAAATCCTTGTACATGTGATCTTCCTTTCATCCCCAACACTGGATTGGTGGTCTTCCCCTTTTTCCCAAGGAATCTTCCTTCTTGGAATCTCCCTTAGCATACTGATCTTGATGATTTATATTAGGCTCATTCCTATTGAAGGGAGGTTTGAATCCTTTCCTCTTCTGATCGAACTTCTCATTCTTCTTTTCCTTCCAAGATTTCTGCAGGGATTCTCTTCCTTGGCCTTGCTCATACAGGTATTTAGCCTTCCTGATGGCTTCAGTCAAGGTCCTGGGTTCATCGTACTTGATCTTTTCCTTATAAAAGGCTGGCAATCCACTTAGAAATCTCTGTATTTTCACTTTCTCATCACCAATGAACTTGACATATTTTAACAATCCCAAGAACTTTTTCTCATACTCTGCCATAGTCGTTCTTCCCAACCTGAGTTCAAAGAAATCCTACATTTTCTTGTCATAGAAATGCTGCGAGAGATACTCCTTCTGGAAGTACTTCTTAAACTGTTTCCAAGTGATCCTACTTTCATTAACATGTTCCACTTGCTTCATTTGGTCCCACCACATCGCAGCCTTCCCGTGTAAATGGTAGGTGGCAATCCTTGCTTCCAGGTTTGACGAATAGTTATGCAACTGAAAATATCTCTAGAGCCCAAGCAACCATGCTTCGACATCATCTTCCCTTTCTCTTTCGTCATCGAAGGAAGGTGGCTTGAGCTTCCTCCACTCTCCTTGAAAACTATCTACCTCTTGTTTCCTTCTTTTTTGTCTAACAGGTGACACCTCTAGACTTCTTACGGGATCATCCGATGTATCAAAATTTCTTCATGAGTAAGGAGGTGAGTGGTGTCCATGAGCTCTGCTAGCACTTCTAGAATAACTAGCTCTTCCACAAGCATCTCTTCTTTCATGACACTTGCCTCCTTCCTCTTGTATTGAGTTTGATCCCTTCTTCGTTTACCTCTGCAACTTATTTAAGCTCTGCAACAATCGAGCATTTATCGGACTTTGTTCTCTCATCAGTCTCAAGTTGTCTACTTTGTAGCTCTGCACTTCCATCTTCAGGCTTCTTACCGTTTCTATTAACGTTTCCTGCTCTCCTTTTCCCTTGCGTACGTTGGAATCTGTCTCTGCATTACCAACTCTCGTATTCTTGCCTTCAGGCTCCTTATCATGACTGGAGGCTCCCTCACCTTCTTCCATTTCCTCAATACGCATCCTAAGCTGATGTGTTTAAACCTCTTAATTCTGCAAAATGTGCAAGCGACCATTTTGTTAGAATTATGCATATGATAAACAAAATTGCCAAACCATGCTACAAGTCTCTTTCTTTTTTTTTTTTCATGGAGACCATATCCCCATTCTCTGAAAATAACAGTGTCCTGTTATCCTTGGCTGACACAGAATTTCATCCTGTGCAGGTGCTTCCTTCAAACCACTTCCCAAGTGACCACGACTAGAAATCGCAGCTAAATCCTTCCTTAGCACTTTTCTGTCTCGAGGATAACCAATTCAGACCTTATCCCTCCTTCCCTCATCTCTCAATTTGCATATGACCAAGACCATGACTTGACACTTAGTTGAAAAAGCGCTTGTCCAGAGCTTCAGGACTTCAGAACTTTCAGCCAGGACTAGATCAACAGTCCTCGTCCTCTTTCACGACCAACGATCGAGATCCACTGAGGGACTTCGCGCTTCGGGAGTCTCAACTTTCCTTGCTTGCCTCCTCCTGGAATGCTTTTACCCAGAGTTCATGATCTGCTGACAGGTGTCCTCCCACAAATCAACGACTGTGAATCGCTTCAGCTCTTTGGGCTTCGGTAGTTTCAAAATTTCTTCCTACACTTTCACTCGGAGTGCTTTCACCCGAAGTCGACGATCATTCGACATGTGTCTTCTAGAATCAACGGTCGATAGGTACTCCAACCTTCAGGATTTTTTGACCCAATGCAACCTATCACATCTTTCCCCTCTGGAGTGCCCAATCTTCGGACTGCACGATCTGTCACCACGTGGAGAAATACTAGAAGCAGAGAAGTGGCCCAATCAGGCCGGTGATACGTGTCACATAATAATTGACTTTTCAATACTCCACATACTCAAAACTTACTGACACGTGGCACACATCCCATGTAATTACATCATCCCAGGTGACGTCTGCAAGTCCATGTCACTTCGGAAATTTCAGAGTCCACATCACCTCCTGGTGACGTCATCGTGCCCCATCACTTTGGCTCTTCGAGCTTCGTGACTTCAAGAGTTTTCATAATAGCACACTTCCAATTTTCCCGAACTTCGAATTCCCGAACTGGCCAATCTGTTGCCATGTGTCCTCCTAGATCGGACCGCTAAGATTCACTTGTTAAGGTTTAAGCTATTATTAGCGTTCTTTGCATTTCACTAGATAACAATAGCATAAGATAGGATCACTGAGAAATACACAATCACAAGAGACACATCATTTATCCTAGGAAACTCTCATGGGGAAGAAAACCCAGCAAAACTTCCTTATTACAGATAGCCAATAAAATGCCAAGAGATAACTCAAACAAATACAGAAAGTCCTCTCCCAAGAATGTGCCTCTCTCTCTCTCTCTTCTCCAATTGCAGCTCCAAAACTTGCTTCTCAATGAACAAGTGAGTGTGTGTCTAAATGAGGTGCTAGCCTCCTTATTTATACAACTCTGGCACATGTGGACAGAGGTGTCTCTTCACTGGCAGTGCCGACTTCTTCTTCTGGGTGGTTATAACCACCTTTAATATATTCTGGAGCCCCTTTAATATATTCTGGGGCCGACTTCTTATTCCTCCTATTACNTATGTTTTGACCAATCCACAAAAGGGGATTTGGTCTTTTACAATAGTCGACATGATCAATCCGCAATAGGGGATTGATCTAATGAATAATACAACAATAATAATTAGAGTACACATTGCAATTACATTATTTCAACACTCCCCCTTAACAAGAAGGGTATTCTACAACAACATCAGGAGAGAGAGAGAGGACAACATCATCAACAACATCAAGTGGGTGAGAAGATAACATCATCAATATCATCTTGGAACACTGACTGGAGTATCTATAAATCATCGGAAGTTTTTCTCATCGGAAGCATCGTCATTCTCAATGGAATGAAATCATCATTTGCATCAATATGGATTAGTATAAAACTAATACATCATCATCACAACACGAGGCTGGTCACATCATCACAGCACGAGGCTATCTCATCATCACAGCACGAGGCTGGCACACTACACAACAATTAAGCTGGAATCACAACACAACAATTAAGCTGGAAGCACAATACTAGACATGCTTTACGTCACAACAATTAAGCTGGAACCACAGTACTAGGCTGGCATATCTCAACACAACAATTAAGCTGGAAGCACAGTACTAGATTGAATTTATGTCACAACAATTAAGTTGGAAGCACAATACTAGGCTGACATATCTCAACACAACAATT
>SNQJ01S0307965.1:0-10069 GCA_010110895.2 Picea sitchensis
TCAAGCCCCCACTTGAACCTCTGAGGACACTAGTCCTCCCTATCACCTCCCAACCACCCTGGATTACGAATATGAAATACTGAAACCTATTACAATGATATAGTGTTCAATAACAATTACCAATCTCATCACTGTTCTGCAAGATTTTGCTACTCAGACTTCCTCACTGTCTTCCAGCATGCATCCGCTACCCATTCTGTTCTTCTGCATTTTATGCTCTGTGCGCCATGTCCATTCATTACACAGTTCTTCTTCTATTCTTTTCAGCTGCTGCACTCTGATCCTTCTTCATGCATGAATAACATTCAACAACATCCACAACAATTCTAGCAACAACAATAACCTCATCTCTTCTCTGTACCGTGTATATATAGCTTCTTTGCATCTTGTGCATGCAATATTCACCATTCCTCTACATTCTCATACTACGCCAATCTCCTCCACATCTCAAGTGCTCTGCGTGATCATCATCGTGACTCTTCAGCTTCTCTGGCAGTTCAACCCCTGTGTCTATCATCACTAGGTGTTATGCCGAGATTATTTTTTCTCTCTCGCAATTGTGACTCTTTGTCTTCTCTGTTACAGTCGAGATCATCCTTTCTGTTTCAGTTACGAGCTCCAACCCATCCAGCTGTCAATTTCCTCCACGAATCATCTTCATTACACTGGTAGATTCAATGTAACTCTTCAGCTCCTCTGGAAATCACACCGAAATCTCTTCGCATCCTCTGGTAGAAATCAGCAATGGTTTCCAGTAGTTACACTGTGACGATCAACATTAGCCCTTCGATAATGCTCATGTTCACCTCCATCATTGGATTAAGTTTATGAGTTCTTGTGTTATTTACCCATTTTTCACTTTCGCAATTCGGAGATTCTGCGATGAGACATCTTGAGTCTCCATGTCACGAGTTTTGAAACTCCAAAACGAATTTTTTCAGCATTGGCTCCTTCCTTTATATGACCATGGCTATGACCAAGTACTTATGCATAAAGCACTTTCGCGATTTTGCATTTCGTGAATCTGGAGATGAGGCATCACGATTCTCCAAGTCACAATCCTCGAAACGCCAAAAAGAAGCTTGTCTATATGTACTCTTCTCTTCATCTCTTCAATGGTGTGACCACTAGCTGAGACCACATGCTTATGCATAAAGCACTTTCGCGATTTTTCATTTCGTGAATCTGGAGATGAGGCATCTCGACTCTCCAAGTTGCGATCCCCGAAACCTCGAAATGGAGCTTATCTGAACTGACTCCTTTCCTTCTTGTGACCATCGGCGGTGACCACAAGTTGTGCCAAAAAGGTGCTTCATATTTCACGAGTTTATAAACTTCATCGAGTCTGATCGACAATTGAAATCTCCATAGATCCGACGGTCCAGATCTTATCGTGAATTCTCATCTCACGATTCCTTCGATGGAGGTTCTTGTCACTCCAAGTCGTGATAGGAGAAACTCTGAAATGGCTTGGGATCAACGGTCCACGATCTCGATGAATCTACAGTCCAGATCTCATTGTGAATTCGCATCTCGTGATTCCTTCGATGGAGGTTCTTGTCACTCCAAGTTGCGATCCACGAAGCTCCGAGATGGAGTCGGATCAATGGTCCAGATCAAACCTCGATATGACGATTGAGATTGTTTCACGATTTCTCATATCGCAAAATCAAGAGGTTAGGGAACCCCGTTCCTTTGACTTTCCAGACAGCGACATGACGATCTTTCACCATGTGTCCTATGGATCAATGGTCCATGACTGTCCCCGATGGACGACCAGGATTCCTTCACAATTCTGGGGAGTTGGATGACTCTTGGACTTATCCACCTTGCAGCTTCACCATATCTAATGGCTATTGAGCCTTCGTAGATACCCCAGATCCTACGGCCCAAATCTTCTCGCGATGTTTCCACTTCACGATTTCGCTGCTTCGCGATTTCATCCACCTTCGCGATTTCTTCGCTTCGCGATTTTGTCCACCTTGCTATTTCATCACTTCACGATTTCACTGTTCTTTCCATCAATGTTCTTTGCCATCAATGATCTTTTCCATCTCTATTCTTTCCATCAATGACAAGCTTACTCCCAACTGTAAACCTTCCAACAACACATTCCAAGTCCCAAGTCCCTCCTTTTATAGTTACATGTGAGATTTTAAATTTCAATGTGCATAATTGCTTTGCATATTCTAGTGCTTCTTCTAACATCATGCCCTATTCAGTCTACCGGAGAATAAATTTTGTCCCACAATTGGCCACCGGAAGGATCGTGTAATTAGATAGGTTAGATGTTAAAGTAAAAGGAGAAATTAAATATGTCATGATTAGAATTGCATCTTGTTGGAAATATTGTCATTCATGTGTTTTCATTGATGTCAATAGTCATAGTAAGTAGAGCAACAAGGTTAATATTAGGAAGAAAAGTATACTAAGAATCAAAAGAAGAAAATCACCTTAAGACTCAAGAAATTCGTGACTATTTTTTTATCATGATAGGATAAACAATGTTCCTATGGTAAAATCTTAGGAGGGTTAGCAAATGCATGAAGATCAAAGCTCAAGAGAGCTGGTGCAATGAATTTCAGAAGAAATGTTGGACGACCAGTCAAACAACATAAAATGACTGATGTCAAACAGAGATTAAAATATTGAGAGAGTTAACGAATGAAATATGAAAATCTCATAAGAGATGGAGTGATACAACTCATATCAAATCAAGACTGTCCGATGCACTATCGCCATATCAATGGCAGGGATGAATTGCGGGGAGAGAAAGAAAAATTAAACTACTCGCCAATTACAATCCTGCAATCTGTCTAGATCGTTATATCTCATAGCTTCAAATATCTACAACTGTGGTTGATCCAAAAAACAATGAGTTTAAGTTAGATTAAGTCATGACCGTCAGACGCGCAGTCGCCAGATCAATGGCAGGGGTGAATTGTGGAGATCAAAAGGAGAATTAAATATCACACTTGTTCCAATCCCGCAATTAGTCAGGATTGTCTGATCTTATACCTTCGAAGATCCATGATTGTGGTTGACTCACGAACAATGCACAACTTCAAATTGCAGAGCTTAGGTGACGATTTAAATCATTCACAAGTTGTGGTTCGAAAATCATCCTTGATCATTAATCTTCTTCGAGAGTCTTCATAACCGTTGGATCTAATAAAGTGGAAGGATAGGATAAGCAAAGACGAAGTAATGAAATGTGAATTCGCGATTTGATCTAGACCGTTGGATCATGGAGGGTCGTGGACTGTCGATCCGACGCAAGTGGATATCCGAAAATAGAGAATCGAAGAAAGGAGGTTCTCTAACCTCTGACATCGCGAAATGAGAAGTCTCGATGAAATCTGGACCGTTAGATCGTGGAGGATCGTGTACCGTCGATTTGACATAAGCAGGTATCGGGAAATCAAGAATCAAAGAAAGGAGGTTCTCTAACCTCCGACATCGTGAAATGTGAAGTCCCAATGAAATATTGACCATTGGATTGTGGAGGGTCGTGGACCATCTATCTGACGTAAGCGGATATCGAGAAATCGAGAATCGAAGAAAGGATGTGCTCCAACCTCCGACATCGCGAAACGCGAAGTCCCGATGAAATTTGGACCATTGAATCACAGACAGATCTCAAGTTGTCGATCTGGGATACCCTTCAGATACTATCCTGACCGTTAGATCAAGGAGATGAACGTGTGTCACATTGGGAGATCTACGCCGATGACAGCAAGAAACTGTGACAGACCACGTCAATAGTCTATGTCAGCAAGGATGCATGGCATAGTCAAAGAACAACAAGTGTCAAGTTGAATCGACATTTCAAGTACATGAAAATCATGAATCTGAGTGACACGTGGCATCTACTCATCTCATGACATGTCATCAAGTGAGGTAAGCAAGTTACGTCACTCTGAGAGTTTTTCTTCGGGATTTTTACCACCAACACTTGCTCAAAGTCCCGAAGGCACGAATTTCAAAGAACCGAAGTGGACATGAGACGTCCAATCTGAAGATCACTTCGGGAGAATTTTCGTCTGTCGATCTACTACAGTAAAAGGATAGTGTAAGTGGAAGAGTTAACTGACAACAAGCGATCTCCATTGTTTTTTGACTGACTCAACAGGTGATCACTCTGGAGGAGAGAAGGAGTTGATATTTGAAATCTATGAAGTCTGAAGACCCAGAGTAAAAGTTGGCCATCCATATCGATGGGTTATTAAGTCCTAGCCGTCAGATTTAACAGTGAAAGGATGAGTGTAAGGACTAAAAATGACTGTTGATCTGGTTACGTGAAATAAACTTTCCGATCTAATTTGAAGGTTTGAAATGTTGAAATCTCGAAGTTCCTGTTAGCCCTTGGTTATGGAAGGAAGCGAAGAAAAAGGAAGAAAAGGTGAAAAATGAACTTCACAGGAGACACAGTGACTGTCAGTAGGTCGAAGTAAGAAAAAGAGCAGAAAAGATGGAGAAAAGTGAGGAAATGCAAGTCATTGGATGAGGAGATCAAGGATGATAGATCAACAAGGAATATGGATCGTGGACAACTCATCAAAAAAAAAAAGCCACCATTGGATGCTTTGGAGAACCGTGCGAGAAGGAAGGAAAGATAGGCTGGCGAAGCTCGGAAAAAGCAGGTCAAGTTGACCTAGGGTTTTAGACACCTAGGGTTTTGGTATTTTAGGGTTTTGGCACCTAGGTTTCGGCCTAAGGCTATTGGTGAGATGTTGTAATGTATAAATAGAGGTGTAAATGGCCTAGGTTTGGTTGGTAATTATGCATTACAATATTGTTGTTGATATAGCTATAGTATTGAATGAGGGATCATTGTATTGAGAGAGAGAAGTGCTAAGATAGAGGAAGCCTTCTAGTATTGTAAGATCTTCTACTATGTCCAAAGGTCAAGTCCTGCAGTTGGGTGCACAGGGAGGGGAGAGAAAGAGAGAGAAGAAAGAGGATCTGCTAGCTGATAGTGCAGATAAGAACTGCATGCTTTACCTTAATAAATCATAAGAACATTTTTGTGGACATAGCCCTAGGGAGAGGGTGAACCACGTACATATTTTGTTGTGTGTGTGATTGATGCTTTGATCTCTATTGTTGTTATATTGTTACCTACCTTATTGTATTAGATCAAATCTATGGCTGTGAAGGATAGATCTAGCTTGTTGAATGATAGATGCATGATGTATTGCTATTGTAATAGATCCACTTGATATCCCCCTGGTTGTAGACATCTTTGTCCTACAACCCCTTCATATTTGCTTCGGGTGAGACTGCATCTGCTTCGCAGGTGTTGTCGAAAGGGCTAGTAGCTAGGGCTTGTTGGTGCGATCTTGGAGCTGAACCTTGGGTTTGCCCCTATACCAACAAATGGTTTTGTTTCCGAGATAGGAATATTCATAAGGGAATGTCAAGGTGGTTCCCATCGAAGACAAAGATTAAAAAGTGGATAGAAAATCAAGAGAATGACTTCGCTGAAGACCAAAACAAGAACCTTAATCTTAGTAGAGAAGATTGGTTGGAGAAATATATCTTTATCGAAATTCACGAGATATTATTTGGAGGGATCCATCAAGAGCTACATGAGTGGTTAGCTAGGTTAGAAGATACCCAATTCAAGATAAGACCTAGATATATTATAGTTTGGACATCGACGCTGATCTAGAAGGTTAAAAGGGTTGATAACGTTGTATCCAGGGTAGTAGATCACTAGTTTGATAGTACCATTGGAGGGTATATCACCGAGTTTGTTGTTGACAGAGTAGAGTCATACAACCAAGTAGAAAGATATTTCTTTAAAGGACCCAAAGGAATTTTTTTACAAGTCTTGAAGTTGAAACTCAAGATGTTGTTGCATGGGAAGAACATCTTAAAGATACAGTAGATCGAGAAGATTTGAAAAGGATAATATTCAAAAATTTAGACAGTGACAACGACACAAAAGCAGGACATACACGCAGTGGAAGAGTGTTTTGAGGGATTCACCTTGAGAACCTATTTAAGAAGAACTATAGAGAATAGGGTTTCTACAGTGGAGAAGAGGCATATCTGACAGATGAAGAACATTTAGAACTAGTGGGGCCAGAGGAAGAAGCAACTGAAGAACTTCGCCTAAATGAGCCAAAAACCTCAGGAAATGCATAGGCTAATGAAGTAAGTAATATCAATCCCCCTATTTTTTAATAAACACTAAGTAATCAGAACATTCCAAATCACGAGAGTCCGCAGAGCACTATTACTAGCAGCTCAACATCCACTCAGACAAGAAACCTAGGCAATTCCATGGCAGATGAGATGAGGCTCCCTATATTTAGAGGAGATGGATCTGAAGATCTTGATCGTCACTGGTTCCTGTGTGAGGCCATATGGAACATTAAAAATATTGCTGACGAGCTGTCAAAAGAAACTAGTTTAGCACTACACTGAGAGACCGTGCGTTGAGCTGGTACATGAAGCTTGTACAAGGACTTGTATAGCCTAAGCCATTGAATGAGATCAAGAATGCATTGATTGCAGATTTTAATAAACCTAATTCAGAGTCCCAATGTATTACATAGATGAAAGAGATTAAGAAAAAGGTAGCCGAACCTGTTTGGGAGTTCGATCAGAGATTCAAGACCCTCATAGGAAGATTGACCTTTAAGATCTTGGGAAATCAGAACAAAGAATGGTTCATCACTACTCTTTTACCACATATCAAAGTTCCCTTGATGTAGTAGAATATTTTTCACAGGAAGAAGAATTGGAGATCTCCATGAAGCTTGAATCATCCCCTATGGGAGAATCTAGCTCAGGTATGAGTCAGATCTTGAGTCAGCTAACTAGTTTTTCTGTACAGGTCAAAGACATGAAGAAAGACAAGGGAAACGACAAAAGAGAAGACATCTGGTGTGTTAGATGCAGATCAGAAGGTCATGACAAGGAACACTTCCCTCTATTCAATGAATACTTGGCTTTTGGATCTCCGAGCCCCTTGAATAAAGTCACCTTACCGTGGTGCGAAGTATGCAGAAATCGACATCGCCCTATTGAGTGCTATTACATGCAGAAATAAGTTCAGACACCCACAAACGTGTATTGCACATTCTGTAAATCAGTAGGGCATGATGATAGATATTTTAAAGCTTATGATGTCATGCATGAAATATCAAGAGACATATACAAGATCCAAGGTGAAGTACATCAATAAGGAAACAATGCGGATTATAACTCCCCAGGAAGAGGAAACTTCAATCCTCGTAGTGGATACAAAGGATGAATACGAGGAGGAGGAATGGGCTGACGTCGAGGACAAATAATCTGTTATAACTGCGTGCAACCAGGACATCTAGAAAGGGACTATCAGAACCCTTGTACCACTTGTAGTTATTGCAAATCCTTCGAGCATGTCATAGAGGACTGCCCTGCGTTTCTATCCAAGTTTCAGGAAAGACAAGGACCCTCGCATAACCCAATGGTGCAATTTATCTATGTTGAACATCATGGAGCAAACCATAGATTCGTTGTTATTACTCGAGGAGGCGCTACCATAGGAGCACATAGAACAACCCAAGGAAAGATCACAGAAGACTCAGGCATCAAGAAAGCTACAGATAAGACCCAAAATTTTGATGCGAAGAAAGAAAGACAAATCTCTAAGGAAGCAAGGCAAGAGTTCAAAGAAGATCTCCTCCAAAACATGACCAGAAATCAGGGAATATGGGATGCCTCAGGAATTTGATCAGTCCGCTTCGCCAAAAGGAGGAAAAGAGGTTAGTAAGCTCATTGAATTTTTATACACTTGTATTAAGTTAATTCAGGATGAAAACACTATGCAAGAACTATAGAACTTAATCAAGTAGTATGAGCTAGGGAAGATAGACCCCTTACTGAATAGGGAAATACACTAAATTGGTAATAAGAGAAGGAAAAATAAAAAATTACATTTGAATGCTCAAATAGAAGAGTATGATATAGACTATGTGGTCCTCGACTTAGGGTCGGAGGTCAATGTCACGACGAAGAAAACATGGGAACTAATGGGAAAAACTAGGTTGATCTAATCCCCTATCAGACTTAGGATGGCTAATCAACAAGCTGGCAGCCCATTCAAAAAATTGGAGCATGTCTCGGTGGACATCGACGGAGTTAAAAAATTTGTAGATTTTGAGGTAATTGAAATTGTTGATGAAAACTGCCCTTACCCTACATTACTAGGAATTAATTGGGCCTTCAACAATTCCACTATTGTTGTTTTGAAGAAAATACATGTGACATTTGAAAGAGATGGCCTTAGGGTCATTGCACCCTTAGATCCAGATGAATTTTTGCGATACATAGATCCCATCAGAGAAGAAGATCATGCATATCAGTTGGAAAACATCTACAAACTAACAACCAGACAACAAGATTACATCAAACATACAGCTTATGGGAATATAAGATGACGAAGTGACAATGCGTGCTCATGAGATTCAGAAGAAGCACTGGAGAAATGGAAGAATGAGATGTATGAAGTATCTACCAGAATATGTGCTAGAGTAACTAGAGAAGTTCGTTGGATCTGCACAAAAGTGAGTAACTTACCCACATTTGATGGTCTGAACCCTTTAGAAGCCTTCCTATCATAATTTGAAACAAGTGTACCAATACAACAAAGATTGTTGGAAATGGATGAGGCCCTGAAATCCACACCAACAAGATGGTGGGGGACACATAAAATAAATATCACAGACTAGACCCAATGTCGAACCTTGATGACAACGCAGTTCTCAACACAAGCAGTAAGTTGAGAAGTAAGATATATTGGGCGAAGTTTCCCAAAGGACAATGTGAGAAGTTGTGAAGAGGCCCGGAGTGACATTTCTCGAGAACAATGTGTGCATAGATTCATTAAGACACTGGACATGACCCCTATCAATTGGTACCTTCAAGCGGAGCTACACCTTGTCACTACAGATTGGGAAGGTATGATTCAGAATTTTGTCACCACCTTTTCATTTGAAAGAGAATATCCTTCAGTAGACCAAGCATTGCATATCGTGAGAAAGAAGGTATTCAAGGAAGCATCTATCCTCCCTATGGAGCAAGAAGAGGACAAATGGACTGTGCCTCTTGTTGTTCCAGAGTCTGTACTTAAGGCTTAGAAGTACAGTGTCTAGGCATCTGAAAGTGGGTAAAAGGTGGAGAAATGAGAAACGTCAACTTTAGGCAAAGGAAACTAGGGAAGATTTCTACGTTAGCGTTATCTAGCTTCCAACTATTCCTAGATAGTTATATCTTGTTCAATGGTTGCCCATGAACGTTCAAGTTTGACCCAGTTAGGAGTTGTTTTAAGAATAGTGTCGAAAAGGTTTAAGGCAATGTGCATTTGATTGGATAATCCGGGTTCTATATTAGGCTGTGTTGGTACAGGGAAATTCATGGGGGAACAATAAAAGTGGGAAACATTTCAGAGAGAGATTAAGTGTTGTCTCAATTTGGTTGCATAAAAGAGAATTTACAGTTTTAGGAATGAAATAGGGATGCAAATCAAAGGCTCTTTCTCGTAACTGAGTTATATTTTAATAAAAGGTATGAGGTGGGAGAAAAACATTTAGTTGTCTATGATGTAAGGCTCCAATCAAGGGAGAATCTCACGTATAAATAGAAGAGGAAAAAATGTAGAGAAATAACCCGATGTAGCATAGAATATGTGTAGAATTCTGAAAGTGTAGACTGGTCTTACACCTGCTGATAGCTGGTATAGAGGAAAAATAGTAAACATTTACAGAAAACCAAAATTCATTCGCTATAGTAGTGGTTGTACTAAATTATAACAAAGCACATCAGTTATGAATATGAAATGAAATGAAAATATGAGATACAAGGAAACAAACTCATAACACAGTCGTGATGGAATTGAGAATCTTCAGATTTTCTTTGTATTAACTCTTAAAATGTAAAATACTCTGTTACAATCGACACAAAGAGGTCCAACCCCTTTTCCTTTCTTTTAGTGGTATATTTATACAATTCTACAAATAAGATAGAATCTCAATAGTCACAAAATTTCGGTTATGACAAGGAGGAGAGCAATCGC
>SNQJ01S0307966.1:0-10069 GCA_010110895.2 Picea sitchensis
TAGGAATATAAAATATTTATATTGAGGATATGATATAACATGATCTAGGGTTAAACTAGAGAATTCTTTAGCAAATCTTAGCATCAATTGTCTCGGTTATAATTCACTGATAAACAATAACTAGCTTGCTACACAACATTCAATGATTCAATGCTATGACTACTAATATATATATATTATTGGATAGATTGTTCAACGGTTTTGTTATTATTCACCTAACTCAAGATTCATAGGTAACAATGATAGGACCTATTATGAGGAGGTACAAATCGATGTCGAGCAAATTTTAACTCCAATATAACAATGGAATACAATATGACAAAAGAAACATCTTTGTGGTAAGAAAAACATAGTGTCACTCATACAACATCATCCAAGAACAAAAAGAACTCGTTCTTCATTCTTGTGATTTAATCATTTACTCTTTCCTTTCAACGAAAACCATAATGTATACATCTATAAGATTCACTTCAATTTTAATGTATACATTATTAAATTTTCAGATTTTGAATCATTATACTTTGTGATATATATCTCATGGAAGTTGAGGTTGGGGTTGTTTACTAATTTTGAAATTAGTCTTAAACAATACATTTTGGTATTTTCGTTATAATTTATTATCGATGAAGGTTTAGATTATGAAATTTTTAGGACTTTAAGAACTCATATCAAAGTACTACATGCTGAAACTTTTAACTTAGAAGGGTTCAAAGTTTAGAGATATATCAGGACAAAGGTCAACCATCTAGTCATACTCCAAATTAAGGGTTTGAAAGATAAGTAACTTACAATTTGCATAACTTTTTATTGGAATATATTTTTTCGATGATTCAAATTTTGTGATAAAGAGAAAAAGGAGTAGCATTATTGTTTTTTCATATGAAATAAGGTTATAGTAAAAATAATATTGGTACTCATAAAAACTCAAACATAACTTCCGAAGAAAATGAAGACTTTGAAAAAAGGCTAACCTAATTAAAGAACCAAGTTGATGAAGTGAGTGTTAGTGAGTGTTAGTATGTTGAAACTAGTGGATTTAACAAATTATTGGGAATACCTTAAAACAGAATTGGAAGATCAAATACAAAAGAAAATAGATAAAAATAAGAATGACATGAAAAATATGATGGATGAAAATAAGGAAGAGATGAAAAGAAATATAGAAAAAATGGAACAAAATATTATGGAATCCTTAATTGGGAAGTTACCTAAAATTAATAAGGTGTATGAAAGGATTCATGAAAATAAATATAGTATTCATGTTAAAAAACCTATCGGTAATAAACAATTTTCAAGTGGATTTAACTCTAATAGTGGACTTAATTATGGTGGAGATCCTACATTCAACTTTCCCAAGATTGAATTAAAGAAATTTGATGGAATAAACGTTTTTTCCTGGGTGAATCAAATTGATAAATATTTTGAACTACATAATATTGTGGATGATAAGAAAATGATTCACATAGCAACTTTAAACTTTGAGATAAAACCATATCAATGGTATCAATGGGTGGTTAAAATGAAACCTCATTTTTATCATTATACTTGGGGTTTATTTACAAGAGACTTAGAAGCACAATATGGGAAAGTTTGGGAACATGACTACCTCAGTGAACTGACAAGAATCAAACACTTAGGTGATATTGAATATTATAATTCATAAATTCAAGTATTGGCCACAAGGGTGGATGACATAAGTGATGGACATTTGTTGGAATCTTACATGGGTGGATTAAAAGATGAAATTAAACATGATTTTTTCTTAAGAAATCTTGCAAATATTTGTTAGGAAATGAGACACTTCCACACTAAACCTATCATAAGAGAGGAAGAAATATTTAATAAAGAAAGTAAATGACAAAGAAAACAAACAATACACATAGATTTTACCCTGGAAACCCAAACCGGGAAAACCAACATTCCTTGAGCATTTTTCTCTCTTCTTGTCTTATTCATTCAAAATAAAAGGTTTCATGTATAATCGTGGTCCACACTTGAGACACAATCGACATCATACCCTCTTAATTATATAAGAACAACCTTGTAACTAATACAACTTACATCTACATGACCACCAACCTCTACAATTATAGACTCTTGGCAATTAGCCATTCATCATCTAAAGATTCAAGATTAAATCATTTTTTACAGCCTTACAACACGCCTTCTTTATAGTGTTTACAACAGGAAAAAACCTAAAGGAAAGGCGCCCAAAAACAGGTACATATCCACACAGATCATTGGCTACAAATACTGTGAATCTTGAGATTTTGCTACAGTTCAACTACCAAGTTGGATTACCCGTCGACTATCAGTCGGTCTTCATTCATTCTTCAGTCAGTTTCCACTCACCCACCTGTCGACCTCTTGTTGGTTGACCTCTTTGACTTGCTATGAATGTCTTTACCATGTTGAACTGCCTCGACCTTCAAATTCGACTTTACCTGGTCGACTCACTTTGACCTTCAACTTTACCTGGTCAACTCACCTCGACCTTCGACTTGTTATCGATCCACCTCAACTTAGACTATCACTCGAACCACCTTGACTTCACTGCAAATAATATAACAACCGAAAATTATTATGGAATATATGCACTTTGTTCGTCATATTCAAACCAAGAGTAAGGCTACACACAAGTCTACCATTGGAGTATACATAGGAAGAAAACATCATTTTTTGGTTCATAAGAAAATTGTTCCTCAACTAATAAGGTTGACACCTCAACAAATGGATGAAAAAAAAGCAAAGAGACCATGTTTGAATTTTGAAAACACATACAATAAGGGGCATAAATATAGGGATAATAAATTATTCTACATAGACTGTGAAGAGAAAGAAGATCACGAATTGGAACTGCCACAAGATCCATATCTAGAAGAGACTACTCCAATGAGATCTTGTCATGCATTGGTTGGCATTAGTACTCCAAAAACCCTCAATATACAAGGATAAATCAAAAAGAAAAAAGGTAACAATGTTGATTGATTATAGTAGTACCCATAACTTCATCAATTACAAATTTGCAAAAGATCTCAATTGCTTTGTATTTCCAGCGTCATAGTTTCTAGTAATGATTGCAGATGGAGGTACTGTTACTTTTTCTAGGAAGTTCCATAGTATTAATCTCAATATGGGGGAGTATTTTTTGGATAGTCCCATGATTTCCATCCAAATGGGTGGTGTTGATGTTGTATTAGGGGTCCAATGGTTATAATCATTGGGAACAATGGCCCTTATTTTTCAATATATTTTCATGAATTTTTTGTCAGATGGAAAGGAAATTGAGCTTTGAGGTATCCAAGGAAGCCCTCTAAGATGATATACTCTAATAGAATAAAGCAATTACTCAAAAATGGATGCCATGGTGTAATTGCACAATTGTGCCCACTTGATGTTCAAACATTTAAATCCTCTACTCCATTAGCTATTCAAATAGTTATGAATAATCATTCCAAGGTATTTGGTGAAATTCCTAAGGGTCTTCCACCTACTCGAGATCATGACCATGCTATTCATTTGCAACCAAGAAGTGCACCACCTAACATTAGGCCTTACAAGTATCCATATGAACAAAATAGTGAGGTGGAGCATATGATCCAAGAAATGTTATTGGTTGAAATCAAGCATTCTAGCCAATGTTCTTTCTCTTCATCGGTGATGATGGTTACAAAAAATGATGGTTCATGGTGTATGTTTCTAGATTATAGACAACTCAACAAAATGACCATCAAAGATAAGTTTCTTGTTCTTGTCATTGATGAATTGCATGGATAAATTTTCTTTACTAAGTTGGATCTTTGTTTGGGATATCATCAAATCAGAATGAGGTAGGAAAACATGCCCAAAACAACTTTTAAAACATATGAAATTCATTATGAAATTCAACATTTTAAATTTTGATGAATTCTATTTTCAAGCCCTTCATTATAAAATTTGTGTTAGTATTTTTTTATGAAATACTAATCTACAACAAATCTTGGGAAGAGCATGTACAACATGTTGAAAAAGTATTACAACTATTGGAAGAGAAACACCTTTATAAAAACCCTTCCAAGTCTACCTTTGGGGTTCAAGAAGTGGAATATTTTGGTCATATTGCATCTCATAAAGGTATAAAAGTGGACCCTAACAAAATTAAATCTTTGAGGGAATGTACGATTCCCAAAACCTTGAAGAAACTTAGAGGATTCTTAGGATTGACAGGCTATTACTGTCAGGAAATGCAAGAAACTTCCATACTAATCCTAGAAGAAGAGAAGAATAATTTAATCAAGAACGTAAATGAAGAAAACAATCACACAGTACACTAATATTTTACCATGGAACCCTTAACCGTGAGAATCCATCATTCCTTTGAGTGTTATGATATCTTGTTTTCTTATTCAATCAGAATAAAAGGTTGCATTCCTAACCTTGGTCTACATCTAAGACACAATCAACATCATACCTTATTTCTTGTGAAAGAACAACCCTGTAACCAAATCATATTACATATACATGTCCGACAACCTATACCTACACATGCATTAACCTGCATAAGTGCATTACAACATTATCCTTTACAGTCTTACAACACACCTCTTTATAGGCTTTACAATAGGAAAAACCATAAAGATTGGTGCCCAAAAATGGTTACACATCCATGCATATCATTGGATACAAATCCCACATCATTGGCTACAAATCCCACAAATCTCTCGATTCTGTTATAGTCAACTTCCAAGTCGGGTTACCAATCGACCTTCATTCGATCTCTAGTCGTTCGTCTCATGTTGACACTTTGAACTCTTGTCGGTTGACTTTGTCGTCGATATATTCAACTTCAAATTTTCCCAGTCAACTTCCTCAACCTACGACTTGCTATCGATCCACCTAGACCTTCGACTGTTAGTCGATCTACCTCAACTAGACTTTCACTGCAAAGAATATAACAACCCAACATTCCCCCACTTTTTGTCTTCTTTGTTGAAACAAGATATTCTGGAAGTTTTGTTCATAGACCCAGGGAAAAAATTCCCATTCCCTCTCTGCACCAAGAGAACTTCACAACACTCATAGACTTGGTCAACAAGTCTGCAATGTTTTCCAAAGTGTCTACTTTATCCAGTAGCAGCTTGTTACTTTCCACCATATCTCTCACGAAATGGTATTGTACATCAATGTGTTTGGTCTTTGAATGATAAACAGGTTTATTTTCAAAAAATATTTCCCTTTGACTATCGCAACTCACCTTCATAGCTCTTTGCTCAAACCCAATTCCTAAACACAGCCTTTGAATCCATGCTGCTTCTTTGCTTCCATGAGTGGCTGCCATGTATTCATCCTCTTTTGTTGACATGGCTATGACCGCATGTCACTTACTCCTCCAACTTATTGCTCCACCGAACATATTGAAGACATATTTGTTGATCGACCTCCATCAATCTAGATCTCCAGCCCAGTCAATGTCGACAAATCCATGTACATCTACTTTACCACTGTCACCTCCAAGTCTTCCTTGGTAGAATATAGCATAATCCTTCGTGCCACACAAATACCTGAATTCTCTCTTGACAGTTGTCTGGTGCTCCTTTCCAGGTGTTGACATGTACCTTCTGAACACTCCCATTGCATGGGAAATTTATGGTTGAGTGCAGACCATCAAATACATTAGAATACCATCAACACTTGCATAGGGAACACATTCTATTTCCTCTATTTCTTCTTGCATCTTTGGACACTATTCAACAGTAAGCCTTGCTCCCACTAGAATTGGCACCTTCACTGGTTTGTAGTCCTACATGTTGAACTATTTCATAATTGTTTCAATATACTTAGTCTAATTCAACCAAATATTTCTAGCGGCTTGATCTCTCTTAATATCCATTCCCATAATGAAGTTAGTTGCACTGATATCATTCATGTCGAACTTTGAGGATAGTTGCTTCTTCACCTCCTTTATTGCATCCATGTTGTTTCCAATCAAAAACTTGTGATCGACATACAAAGCCACATATATGAAATGCCCACCTTCTTCATTGGAATATATGTAGTGATCAATTTTGCTTCTCACAAATCCCAAACTAAGGATGTAGGTGTCAAACTTCTAGTACCACATCCTTGGCGATTGCTTTATACCATAAAGGGATCTTTTGAGTTTTCACACCAACTCTTGCTTTCCCTTTACTACAAATACTTTAGTCTATTTCATGTAGATTTATTCTTCCAAGTCCCCATGTATGAACGATGTTTTCACATCCATCTGTTCTATCTCCAGATCGAATGTTGCAACGAGAGACATTAGTACTCTAATGGAAGTTATTTTTTCAATAGGGGAAAAAATCTCATCGAATTCGACTCCCTTCACTTGGGAATAAGCTTTTGCTACAAGTCGAGCTTTGAACTTCTCAACTTGACCCACAGCATTCATTTTCTTCTTGAACACCCACTTGCTACCAATAAGATTCCTTCCACTAGGTAACTTGACTAAGTCCCATGTCTCATTTTTGTACAAGGTTTCCATCTCTTCGACCATGGCATCCTTCCATAGTTTACCCTTTGTCGAGTTGACTGCCTCACTGACCGAATTGGACTCATCATCGATGGAAGTTAGTATAATGTGGAATGGAAGTAGGGAAGAATATACTTCTCAACTAATTCCTTCACTCTTTTTGACTGCCTTACCACCGAAGTTAGTTTTTCCACCTCTTCCTCAGATTCAATCAAATCATTTGAATCATCTTCTTCGTTCCTTAGTTCAAACCATACCGTATCAGGATTATTCTCAGTCTGAACAAATTCCTCAGGCTCAAATTTACTTCCAACTTCTCTGAAAACCACATCTTGACTGTACACTTTTCTCCTTGATGTAGGATTCCATATTTTATATCCTTTCATCCCTTATTTATATCCAATGAAAATATATTCGACTTCCTTCTTGTCCAGCTTTCTCCTCTTTTTCTTGGGAAAATGCACAAATTCATCACAGCCAAATACTTTGAGATGTGCCATCGAAATATTCTTACTGAACCATACCTCATTTGAAGTCATTTCGACTAGTGCCGACGAAGGAGATATATTTACTATATATCTTGCAGTATCAACTTCCTTTGCCCCAAATTCTTGTGTGATCCCATCACCACTGAACATGCTCCTTTCCTTATCCATCAACATTTTTTTCATTCTCTTGACAACTCCATTTTTTTGTGGGGTATGTGGTGTGGTATTTTGGCGTGCTATTCCACACTTCTTACAGAACTAATCAAATTCATTTCCACATAATTCACCACCATTGTCAGTCCTTAGCACTTTAATCCTATTTTCTGTATGGTTTTCCACAAGAGCCTTAAACTCCTTAAATCTCTTGAAAACATCTGATTTATTCCTCAAGAAATATATCCATGTCTTTTTGGAAAAATCATCTATGCAGGAGACATAATACAGGGATCCATCAAGTGAAGGCACTATGACCGGGCCAAACACATCATTGTGCACCAGTTCTAGAATCCCATTTTCCCTTGTCGCTCCAAATGGGAGCCTCACCCGACTTTGTTTTCCATATATGAAATGTTCACAAAAGTTGACTTCTAAACAACATTCAGGAAAAACCTCGGTCGTTGCATAGCTCGAAGTCATTTTTCTCCAATGTGTCCCATCATCTCATGCCATAACCTAGTCGGGTTGATCTCATCATGTCTTGTCGAGTCGATTTGAACCGACTTGGCTCGATTCGAGTCGAGTTGTTTAGCAATCGAGTCAAGTCGAGTCATAGTCGAGTTGATTTCAGGAGAAATGATGTTGTTTCATCCATTCAAGTCGAAATTCCCTAACAACTTGTACATGGTACCAATCCAAACTCCTTTCATTAAGACCATCACACCTCTGACCATCTTGCATCAATATTTCTGAAATATAGTATGCACAACTACATCACTCATCTTGCTGACAGATATCAGGTTTCTTTCCAAACTTGGAATGTGTGGCACACATGGAAGGGTCCTTTTCCTCCCATCATGTAGTGTCAGTCAGACTCTTTCCCGTCCGACAATTTTGGTTGTCGAGTCATCCCCCAGGAACACATCACCCCCATCATAATTTTCATATTCACAGAACCATTCTTTATGTGGTGTCATATGATAGGATTATCCTGAGTCGATCAACCAAACATATTGATACGACTGTGTACTGCTTGATGCCATGTATACATCACCTCATTTGTATGAGGTCATGTTTCTCTCATTTGAATGCTTCTCGTCAGATCCAACACTGACTTATGTTGCCTTTGACATATAGTCCTTTTTATAATGACAAGATTTACCGCATTTCCAACATGTTCGTGTCAACTGAACTAGGGATTTAGATATACCCTTTGACTTGAACTTTCTACTGAAGAATTTTCCTTTATCTTTGTCTATCAGATGGCCTCTCACTACCATAGCATATTTGGTCGATCCTTCCATTTTCTCCTTCTCATTTCTTCCGACAACAAAGAATCAACCACGTTCTATAGCGCTAGTGTGGTTGTATTACTCCCAATATCCACGACTAAGCTATCCCAAGAGTCTAGAAAAGAACATAATAAGTTGATACACTTCTCCTCATCGGTGATATTAATATCCACAAACGATAACTGGATTAACACGGTGTTAAATGATTTAAATGCTCAGTCACCAAACTGTCATCACTCATCCTCAGAAGATACAATTTCTTTCTGAGAAACAACTTATTTACAAGATGTTTTGACTGGTATAAGCTTCCCATCTTCTCCCACATTTTATTAGCTGAATCTTCACTTGCGACATTCAACAACACCGAATCTGCAAGACAAATCTGGATCGTACTTCTTTCTCTTCTTTCGAGTTTCTCCCATTATATTGTCGACATGCCTATCGACTGGGTACCTAGACAAACCATTGTCCATTGTTCTTGATCCATAAGAAGATCCTCCATTTTAATCTTCCGATGCTAAAAATTCTAGCCATTGAATTTTTCTATCTCTATTATGGAACTGCTCACCATTCTTTACCACAATCTTTAACACAATTTATGACTTATGGCTCTTATTGTACCTAGGGTTTATTTCTCATATTCAATATTGAAAAATCAAGATCTGATATACTCGCCAAAGCATAACACCACTCTAACACCACATGTCAGGAAATGCATGACGCTTCCACACTAATCGTAGCAGAAGAGAAGAAGAATTTAATCAAGAACGTAAATGAAACAAACAATCAAACATTACACTAAGAGAAACCAACATTCTTTTGAGCATTCTGCTCTCTTTTTGTCTTATTCAATTAGAATAAAAGGTTGCATGCCTAACCTTGGTCCACACATAAGACACAATTGATATCATACCCTCTTTCCTGTGGAAGAACAACCCTGTAGCCAAATCGGCTTACATATACATGACCAACAACTTATACCTACACATGCATTAACCTGCATAAGTGCATTATAGCATTATCCTTTACGACCTTACAACATGCCTCTTTATAGGATTTACAACAGGAGGAACCCTAAATATTGGTTCCCAAAAACAATTACAGATCCATGTATATCATTGGCTACAAATCCCGCAAAACCCGGGATTCTGTTATAGTCGAATTCCAAGTTGGGTTACTAGTCGTCCTTCATTTGGTCTCTAATCGGTCATCTCACGCCCGCACTTCAACCTCTTGTCGATTGACTTTGTTGTCGATATCTTCAACTTCAACTTTTCCCGATCAACTTCCTTGACCTTTGACTTGTTTTCGATCCACCTCAACCTTCGATCGTCAGTCGATCTACCTCAACTCAACTTTCAATGCAAAGAATATAACAACTGAATGATTACCACAAGTTTTTCAAGAACTATGGTCAAATAGCAACACCTCTAACGACATTTTTAAAGAAGGAAACATTTTGTTGGACTCAAGTAGCAACCAAAGATTTTGAAAAACTTGAGGAGGTTATGTGTACAACTCCTGTCCTAGCCACACTTCACTTTACCAAAACATCTATTGTGGAGTTTGATGCCTCATGCCATGGAATTAATGTAGTTTTAATGCAAGAAGGAAGGCCCTTTTCCTTTGGAAGCATCCAA
>SNQJ01S0307970.1:0-10069 GCA_010110895.2 Picea sitchensis
TAGGAATATAAAATATTTATATTGAGGATATGATATAACATGATCTAGGGTTAAACTAGAGAATTCTTTAGCAAATCTTAGCATCAATTGTCTCGGTTATAATTCACTGATAAACAATAACTAGCTTGCTACACAACATTCAATGATTCAATGCTATGACTACTAATATATATATATTATTGGATAGATTGTTCAACGGTTTTGTTATTATTCACCTAACTCAAGATTCATAGGTAACAATGATAGGACCTATTATGAGGAGGTACAAATCGATGTCGAGCAAATTTTAACTCCAATATAACAATGGAATACAATATGACAAAAGAAACATCTTTGTGGTAAGAAAAACATAGTGTCACTCATACAACATCATCCAAGAACAAAAAGAACTCGTTCTTCATTCTTGTGATTTAATCATTTACTCTTTCCTTTCAACGAAAACCATAATGTATACATCTATAAGATTCACTTCAATTTTAATGTATACATTATTAAATTTTCAGATTTTGAATCATTATACTTTGTGATATATATCTCATGGAAGTTGAGGTTGGGGTTGTTTACTAATTTTGAAATTAGTCTTAAACAATACATTTTGGTATTTTCGTTATAATTTATTATCGATGAAGGTTTAGATTATGAAATTTTTAGGACTTTAAGAACTCATATCAAAGTACTACATGCTGAAACTTTTAACTTAGAAGGGTTCAAAGTTTAGAGATATATCAGGACAAAGGTCAACCATCTAGTCATACTCCAAATTAAGGGTTTGAAAGATAAGTAACTTACAATTTGCATAACTTTTTATTGGAATATATTTTTTCGATGATTCAAATTTTGTGATAAAGAGAAAAAGGAGTAGCATTATTGTTTTTTCATATGAAATAAGGTTATAGTAAAAATAATATTGGTACTCATAAAAACTCAAACATAACTTCCGAAGAAAATGAAGACTTTGAAAAAAGGCTAACCTAATTAAAGAACCAAGTTGATGAAGTGAGTGTTAGTGAGTGTTAGTATGTTGAAACTAGTGGATTTAACAAATTATTGGGAATACCTTAAAACAGAATTGGAAGATCAAATACAAAAGAAAATAGATAAAAATAAGAATGACATGAAAAATATGATGGATGAAAATAAGGAAGAGATGAAAAGAAATATAGAAAAAATGGAACAAAATATTATGGAATCCTTAATTGGGAAGTTACCTAAAATTAATAAGGTGTATGAAAGGATTCATGAAAATAAATATAGTATTCATGTTAAAAAACCTATCGGTAATAAACAATTTTCAAGTGGATTTAACTCTAATAGTGGACTTAATTATGGTGGAGATCCTACATTCAACTTTCCCAAGATTGAATTAAAGAAATTTGATGGAATAAACGTTTTTTCCTGGGTGAATCAAATTGATAAATATTTTGAACTACATAATATTGTGGATGATAAGAAAATGATTCACATAGCAACTTTAAACTTTGAGATAAAACCATATCAATGGTATCAATGGGTGGTTAAAATGAAACCTCATTTTTATCATTATACTTGGGGTTTATTTACAAGAGACTTAGAAGCACAATATGGGAAAGTTTGGGAACATGACTACCTCAGTGAACTGACAAGAATCAAACACTTAGGTGATATTGAATATTATAATTCATAAATTCAAGTATTGGCCACAAGGGTGGATGACATAAGTGATGGACATTTGTTGGAATCTTACATGGGTGGATTAAAAGATGAAATTAAACATGATTTTTTCTTAAGAAATCTTGCAAATATTTGTTAGGAAATGAGACACTTCCACACTAAACCTATCATAAGAGAGGAAGAAATATTTAATAAAGAAAGTAAATGACAAAGAAAACAAACAATACACATAGATTTTACCCTGGAAACCCAAACCGGGAAAACCAACATTCCTTGAGCATTTTTCTCTCTTCTTGTCTTATTCATTCAAAATAAAAGGTTTCATGTATAATCGTGGTCCACACTTGAGACACAATCGACATCATACCCTCTTAATTATATAAGAACAACCTTGTAACTAATACAACTTACATCTACATGACCACCAACCTCTACAATTATAGACTCTTGGCAATTAGCCATTCATCATCTAAAGATTCAAGATTAAATCATTTTTTACAGCCTTACAACACGCCTTCTTTATAGTGTTTACAACAGGAAAAAACCTAAAGGAAAGGCGCCCAAAAACAGGTACATATCCACACAGATCATTGGCTACAAATACTGTGAATCTTGAGATTTTGCTACAGTTCAACTACCAAGTTGGATTACCCGTCGACTATCAGTCGGTCTTCATTCATTCTTCAGTCAGTTTCCACTCACCCACCTGTCGACCTCTTGTTGGTTGACCTCTTTGACTTGCTATGAATGTCTTTACCATGTTGAACTGCCTCGACCTTCAAATTCGACTTTACCTGGTCGACTCACTTTGACCTTCAACTTTACCTGGTCAACTCACCTCGACCTTCGACTTGTTATCGATCCACCTCAACTTAGACTATCACTCGAACCACCTTGACTTCACTGCAAATAATATAACAACCGAAAATTATTATGGAATATATGCACTTTGTTCGTCATATTCAAACCAAGAGTAAGGCTACACACAAGTCTACCATTGGAGTATACATAGGAAGAAAACATCATTTTTTGGTTCATAAGAAAATTGTTCCTCAACTAATAAGGTTGACACCTCAACAAATGGATGAAAAAAAAGCAAAGAGACCATGTTTGAATTTTGAAAACACATACAATAAGGGGCATAAATATAGGGATAATAAATTATTCTACATAGACTGTGAAGAGAAAGAAGATCACGAATTGGAACTGCCACAAGATCCATATCTAGAAGAGACTACTCCAATGAGATCTTGTCATGCATTGGTTGGCATTAGTACTCCAAAAACCCTCAATATACAAGGATAAATCAAAAAGAAAAAAGGTAACAATGTTGATTGATTATAGTAGTACCCATAACTTCATCAATTACAAATTTGCAAAAGATCTCAATTGCTTTGTATTTCCAGCGTCATAGTTTCTAGTAATGATTGCAGATGGAGGTACTGTTACTTTTTCTAGGAAGTTCCATAGTATTAATCTCAATATGGGGGAGTATTTTTTGGATAGTCCCATGATTTCCATCCAAATGGGTGGTGTTGATGTTGTATTAGGGGTCCAATGGTTATAATCATTGGGAACAATGGCCCTTATTTTTCAATATATTTTCATGAATTTTTTGTCAGATGGAAAGGAAATTGAGCTTTGAGGTATCCAAGGAAGCCCTCTAAGATGATATACTCTAATAGAATAAAGCAATTACTCAAAAATGGATGCCATGGTGTAATTGCACAATTGTGCCCACTTGATGTTCAAACATTTAAATCCTCTACTCCATTAGCTATTCAAATAGTTATGAATAATCATTCCAAGGTATTTGGTGAAATTCCTAAGGGTCTTCCACCTACTCGAGATCATGACCATGCTATTCATTTGCAACCAAGAAGTGCACCACCTAACATTAGGCCTTACAAGTATCCATATGAACAAAATAGTGAGGTGGAGCATATGATCCAAGAAATGTTATTGGTTGAAATCAAGCATTCTAGCCAATGTTCTTTCTCTTCATCGGTGATGATGGTTACAAAAAATGATGGTTCATGGTGTATGTTTCTAGATTATAGACAACTCAACAAAATGACCATCAAAGATAAGTTTCTTGTTCTTGTCATTGATGAATTGCATGGATAAATTTTCTTTACTAAGTTGGATCTTTGTTTGGGATATCATCAAATCAGAATGAGGTAGGAAAACATGCCCAAAACAACTTTTAAAACATATGAAATTCATTATGAAATTCAACATTTTAAATTTTGATGAATTCTATTTTCAAGCCCTTCATTATAAAATTTGTGTTAGTATTTTTTTATGAAATACTAATCTACAACAAATCTTGGGAAGAGCATGTACAACATGTTGAAAAAGTATTACAACTATTGGAAGAGAAACACCTTTATAAAAACCCTTCCAAGTCTACCTTTGGGGTTCAAGAAGTGGAATATTTTGGTCATATTGCATCTCATAAAGGTATAAAAGTGGACCCTAACAAAATTAAATCTTTGAGGGAATGTACGATTCCCAAAACCTTGAAGAAACTTAGAGGATTCTTAGGATTGACAGGCTATTACTGTCAGGAAATGCAAGAAACTTCCATACTAATCCTAGAAGAAGAGAAGAATAATTTAATCAAGAACGTAAATGAAGAAAACAATCACACAGTACACTAATATTTTACCATGGAACCCTTAACCGTGAGAATCCATCATTCCTTTGAGTGTTATGATATCTTGTTTTCTTATTCAATCAGAATAAAAGGTTGCATTCCTAACCTTGGTCTACATCTAAGACACAATCAACATCATACCTTATTTCTTGTGAAAGAACAACCCTGTAACCAAATCAGATTACATATACATGTCCGACAACCTATACCTACACATGCATTAACCTGCATAAGTGCATTACAACATTATCCTTTATAGACTTACAACACGCCTCTTTATAGTCTTTACAATAGGAAAAACCATAAAGATTGGTGCCCAAAAATGGTTACACATCCATGCATATCATTGGATACAAATCCCACATCATTGGCTACAAATCCCACAAATCTCTCGATTCTGTTATAGTCGACTTCCAAGTCGGGTTATCAATCGACCTTCATTCGATCTCTAGTCGTTCGTCTCATGCTGACACTTCGAACTCTTGTCGGTTGACTTTAACGTCGATATATTCAACTTCAATTTTTCCTAGTCGACTTCCTCAACCTTCGACTTGCTATCGATCCACCTAGACCTTTGACTGTTAGTCGATCTACCTCAACTAGACTTTCACTGCAAAGAATAAAACAACCCAGCATTCCCCCACTTTTTGTCTTCTTTGTTGAAACAAGATATTCCGGAAGTTTCGTTCATAGACCCAGGGAAACAATTCCCATTCCCTCTCTGCACCAAGAGAACTTCACAACACTCATAGACCTGGTCAACAAGTCTGCTATGTTTTCCAAAGTGTCTACTTTATCCAGTAGCACCTTGTTACTTTCCACCATATCTCTCACGAAATGGTATTGTACATCAATGTGTTTGGTCTTTGAATGATAAGCAGATTTATTTTCAAAAAATATTTCCCTTTGACTATCGCAACTCACCTTCATAGCTCTTATCTCAAACCCAATTCCTAAACATAGCCTTTGAATCCATGTCGCTTCTTTGCTTCCATGAGTGGCCACCATGTATTCATCCTCTGTTGTTGACATGGCTATGACCGCATGTCACTTACTCCTCCAACTTATTGCTCCACCGAACATATTGAAGACATATTTGTTGATCGACCTCCATCAATCCAGATCTCCAGCCCAATCGATGTCGACAAATCCATGTACATCTACTTTACCACTGTCACCTCCAAGTCTTCCTTGGTAGAATATAGCATAATCCTTCGTGCCACACAAATACCTGAATTATCTCTTGATAGTTGTCCAGTGCTCCTTTCCAGGTGTCGACATGTACCTGCTCAACACTCCCATTGCATGGGAAATTTATGGTCGAGTGCAGACCATCAAATACATTAGAATACCATCAACACTTGCATAGGGAACACATTCTATTTCCTCTATTTCTTCTTGCATCTTTGGACACTATTCAGCAGTAAGCCTTGCTCCCACTAGAATTGGCACCTTCATTGGTTTGCAGTCCTACATGTTGAACTATTTCAGAATTGTTTCAATATACTTAGTCTAATTCAACAAAATATTTCTAGCGGCTTGATCTCTCTTAATATCCATTCCCATAATGAAGTTAGTTGCACTGATATCATTCATGTCGAACTTGGAGGATAGTTGCTTCTTCACCTCCTTTATTGCATCCATGTTGTTTCCAATCAAAAACTTGTGATCGACATACAAAGCCACATATATTAAATGCCCACCTTCTTCATTGGAATATATGTAGTGATCAATTTTGCTTCTCACAAATCCCAAACTAAGGATGTAGGTGTCAAACTTCTAGTACCACATCCTTGGCGATTGCTTTATACCATAAAGGGATCTTTTGAGTTTTCACACCAACTCTTGCTTTCCCTTTACTACAAATACTTTAGTCTATTTCATGTAGATTTATTCTTCCAAGTCCCCATGTATGAACGATGTTTTCACATCCATCTGTTCTATCTCCAGATCGAATGTTGCAACGAGAGACATTAGTACTCTAATGGAAGTTATTTTTTCAATAGGGGAAAAAATCTCATCGAATTCGACTCCCTTCACTTGGGAATAAGCTTTTGCTACAAGTCGAGCTTTGAACTTCTCAACTTGACCCACAGCATTCATTTTCTTCTTGAACACCCACTTGCTACCAATAAGATTCCTTCCACTAGGTAACTTGACTAAGTCCCATGTCTCATTTTTGTACAAGGTTTCCATCTCTTCGACCATGGCATCCTTCCATAGTTTACCCTTTGTCGAGTTGACTGCCTCACTGACCGAATTGGACTCATCATCGATGGAAGTTAGTATAATGTGGAATGGAAGTAGGGAAGAATATACTTCTCAACTAATTCCTTCACTCTTTTTGACTGCCTTACCACCGAAGTTAGTTTTTCCACCTCTTCCTCAGATTCAATCAAATCATTTGAATCATCTTCTTCGTTCCTTAGTTCAAACCATACCGTATCAGGATTATTCTCAGTCTGAACAAATTCCTCAGGCTCAAATTTACTTCCAACTTCTCTGAAAACCACATCTTGACTGTACACTTTTCTCCTTGATGTAGGATTCCATATTTTATATCCTTTCATCCCTTATTTATATCCAATGAAAATATATTCGACTTCCTTCTTGTCCAGCTTTCTCCTCTTTTTCTTGGGAAAATGCACAAATTCATCACAGCCAAATACTTTGAGATGTGCCATCGAAATATTCTTACTGAACCATACCTCATTTGAAGTCATTTCGACTAGTGCCGACGAAGGAGATATATTTACTATATATCTTGCAGTATCAACTTCCTTTGCCCCAAATTCTTGTGTGATCCCATCACCACTGAACATGCTCCTTTCCTTATCCATCAACATTTTTTTCATTCTCTTGACAACTCCATTTTTTTGTGGGGTATGTGGTGTGGTATTTTGGCGTGCTATTCCACACTTCTTACAGAACTAATCAAATTCATTTCCACATAATTCACCACCATTGTCAGTCCTTAGCACTTTAATCCTATTTTCTGTATGGTTTTCCACAAGAGCCTTAAACTCCTTAAATCTCTTGAAAACATCTGATTTATTCCTCAAGAAATATATCCATGTCTTTTTGGAAAAATCATCTATGCAGGAGACATAATACAGGGATCCATCAAGTGAAGGCACTATGACCGGGCCAAACACATCATTGTGCACCAGTTCTAGAATCCCATTTTCCCTTGTCGCTCCAAATGGGAGCCTCACCCGACTTTGTTTTCCATATATGAAATGTTCACAAAAGTTGACTTCTAAACAACATTCAGGAAAAACCTCGGTCGTTGCATAGCTCGAAGTCATTTTTCTCCAATGTGTCCCATCATCTCATGCCATAACCTAGTCGGGTTGATCTCATCATGTCTTGTCGAGTCGATTTGAACCGACTTGGCTCGATTCGAGTCGAGTTGTTTAGCAATCGAGTCAAGTCGAGTCATAGTCGAGTTGATTTCAGGAGAAATGATGTTGTTTCATCCATTCAAGTCGAAATTCCCTAACAACTTGTACATGGTACCAATCCAAACTCCTTTCATTAAGACCATCACACCTCTGACCATCTTGCATCAATATTTCTGAAATATAGTATGCACAACTACATCACTCATCTTGCTGACAGATATCAGGTTTCTTTCCAAACTTGGAATGTGTGGCACACATGGAAGGGTCCTTTTCCTCCCATCATGTAGTGTCAGTCAGACTCTTTCCCGTCCGACAATTTTGGTTGTCGAGTCATCCCCCAGGAACACATCACCCCCATCATAATTTTCATATTCACAGAACCATTCTTTATGTGGTGTCATATGATAGGATTATCCTGAGTCGATCAACCAAACATATTGATACGACTGTGTACTGCTTGATGCCATGTATACATCACCTCATTTGTATGAGGTCATGTTTCTCTCATTTGAATGCTTCTCGTCAGATCCAACACTGACTTATGTTGCCTTTGACATATAGTCCTTTTTATAATGACAAGATTTACCGCATTTCCAACATGTTCGTGTCAACTGAACTAGGGATTTAGATATACCCTTTGACTTGAACTTTCTACTGAAGAATTTTCCTTTATCTTTGTCTATCAGATGGCCTCTCACTACCATAGCATATTTGGTCGATCCTTCCATTTTCTCCTTCTCATTTCTTCCGACAACAAAGAATCAACCACGTTCTATAGCGCTAGTGTGGTTGTATTACTCCCAATATCCACGACTAAGCTATCCCAAGAGTCTAGAAAAGAACATAATAAGTTGATACACTTCTCCTCATCGGTGATATTAATATCCACAAACGATAACTGGATTAACACGGTGTTAAATGATTTAAATGCTCAGTCACCAAACTGTCATCACTCATCCTCAGAAGATACAATTTCTTTCTGAGAAACAACTTATTTACAAGATGTTTTGACTGGTATAAGCTTCCCATCTTCTCCCACATTTTATTAGCTGAATCTTCACTTGCGACATTCAACAACACCGAATCTGCAAGACAAATCTGGATCGTACTTCTTTCTCTTCTTTCGAGTTTCTCCCATTATATTGTCGACATGCCTATCGACTGGGTACCTAGACAAACCATTGTCCATTGTTCTTGATCCATAAGAAGATCCTCCATTTTAATCTTCCGATGCTAAAAATTCTAGCCATTGAATTTTTCTATCTCTATTATGGAACTGCTCACCATTCTTTACCACAATCTTTAACACAATTTATGACTTATGGCTCTTATTGTACCTAGGGTTTATTTCTCATATTCAATATTGAAAAATCAAGATCTGATATACTCGCCAAAGCATAACACCACTCTAACACCACATGTCAGGAAATGCATGACGCTTCCACACTAATCGTAGCAGAAGAGAAGAAGAATTTAATCAAGAACGTAAATGAAACAAACAATCAAACATTACACTAAGAGAAACCAACATTCTTTTGAGCATTCTGCTCTCTTTTTGTCTTATTCAATTAGAATAAAAGGTTGCATGCCTAACCTTGGTCCACACATAAGACACAATTGATATCATACCCTCTTTCCTGTGGAAGAACAACCCTGTAGCCAAATCGGCTTACATATACATGACCAACAACTTATACCTACACATGCATTAACCTGCATAAGTGCATTATAGCATTATCCTTTACGACCTTACAACATGCCTCTTTATAGGATTTACAACAGGAGGAACCCTAAATATTGGTTCCCAAAAACAATTACAGATCCATGTATATCATTGGCTACAAATCCCGCAAAACCCGGGATTCTGTTATAGTCGAATTCCAAGTTGGGTTACTAGTCGTCCTTCATTTGGTCTCTAATCGGTCATCTCACGCCCGCACTTCAACCTCTTGTCGATTGACTTTGTTGTCGATATCTTCAACTTCAACTTTTCCCGATCAACTTCCTTGACCTTTGACTTGTTTTCGATCCACCTCAACCTTCGATCGTCAGTCGATCTACCTCAACTCAACTTTCAATGCAAAGAATATAACAACTGAATGATTACCACAAGTTTTTCAAGAACTATGGTCAAATAGCAACACCTCTAACGACATTTTTAAAGAAGGAAACATTTTGTTGGACTCAAGTAGCAACCAAAGATTTTGAAAAACTTGAGGAGGTTATGTGTACAACTCCTGTCCTAGCCACACTTCACTTTACCAAAACATCTATTGTGGAGTTTGATGCCTCATGCCATGGAATTAATGTAGTTTTAATGCAAGAAGGAAGGCCCTTTTCCTTTGGAAGCATCCAA
>SNQJ01S0307971.1:0-10069 GCA_010110895.2 Picea sitchensis
CCGGGTGCATGTGACCACTGAGAGAAGGCTATGGACTACGTGCATGTCATAATTTCAGATTGTTGTTCTAGGTCAGTGATGGTAGAAGTTTCGTCCATGAAATTGCCGAAAAAAGTATCCATCCCTTGTATTTCAGGCGAATTGGTATAATGAGTGAATGGTTCATTGGGATCATTTAAATCAGTTACCGTGAACTTCAGATAACGTTCATGATTTACCTTGATTTTGTTAGGCTTTCCATTCTCAGGCAGCCACAAGTGAGATCAATCCGTTGCAAAATAGCCATGTAATTGTTCTGACCAATATCTACTTAAAAACAAACCATATACTTCTGGGATATCTATAACAATGATATCAATCACTTGATGGACTTTAGGATTAGATGAAAATCTTATAAGAACATTTTTTAATTCGCCTATCACTTTAACACTAGTTCGATCAAGCTGGATAATTTTCAAGCTGGATGGTTGAACTTCGGCATTAATCTTTTGACAGACAAACCAAGTCATTATGTTAGCTGACGCACCTGAATATACCATACAGTTATGTGCATTCCTATTGAAGATTTCAAAAGTCAACAAAAATGGAGGGACATTTCTGCGAGTATTAACAGTAGAAGTTTGTTGTTTTTTAATTGCAGCCTCTAAAACTGGTTTATCTACATTTGTTACACTATTTACAGGAATGTCTCTTTTATCATGAAGCTTGGATGTAGTTTTGGCGGAGGCCTTCTGAGGAATTTTGGGGTTGTTTTGAACACCTTTGTTGCTGTTCGGATTGCTATTTTTGCTGTTCTCCATAATATTCCGCAACATCTTTTGCAAAAGAAAAGAGAATTTTAATAATTCGTAAATAGAAATATTAGCCCTAAGATTTTTTAGATCTTCAATCAAATCATAATCTAAACTAGGGTTTGCTGAATTCTGTTTAGTCTCAATCGATTTAGACTGTTTTGGAGGCAAAGTCATCATAATTTTAGAAGAAGGCTTATTTGTTGTCTTGCTCCTGGTATTGTAAGGATGCATTGTTTCGAAATTAGCTTGAAAAATTATATCCGAAAAATGTCTGAAAATGTTCGGAGAGGATTCATCTTCTTCTACTGTCTCTTGTTCAGCTACTTCTTCAGGAATCTCGGGAGGAATCAAGCTATCGTGTGCTTCTAGGATCGTTTGAATAACAAATTGTAGGCTTTCTAGATTTAGGCCTTCAACATTTGAGTTAGATCAGTTTGTGGGAAAAGGATTCCTAAAAGGGGGTTTTTAAGGCCCTTTGCTTGAAGAAGCTTCTTCAGCCGACCTTTTCAAATCTATAACTTGATTGGACAATTTATGAACGAATTTCTGTAATTTTTCTAAATCCGAACTCTCAGGTTGAGCTTTGTTTTGGGGAGGTCTAGGAAGGATTTCGATTTTCTTCTTGGAGGATGAACTAGTCTCTGTCTCGTTACTGGTAGTATCTTTTAAGCTGAGAATATCTTTCTCGATCTGACTGGCCTCTTCGAAGGCTTCTATCAATGTGGCTTTCTTGGACCTCTTTACCCAAATGGCTATGTTTTGATGTAAGGCTTTCGTGTAGTATGTGACAATAAGATTCTCGGCAGGCATCGAATCGGTGGGGATTCAGTTCTTTAGTGTCAGGAACCTTTGATTGAAGTCTTTGATATTTTCTTTGGGGTTCATTTTTAAACTAGAAAGTTCCATGACTAGAACTTCAGGAGACTGGTCGTCTCCGAACTTCTCAAGGAAACATGACTCAAATTTATCCCATGACACAATGTTGTGGGGTTGTTGGGAAAAGTACCAGGTAGAGGCATTGCCTTCAAAGGTGTAGGGAAACAATCTATAGACTACGTATTCATGCTCAACACTACGGAGCCTAATGGCTAGCATAAACTTTTTGATGTGATTTTCAACGATCTGTTTGGAGTCTAGGTCAAATTTAGGGAGCCATTTCTCCGGGTGTTTGGGTAAAGGATGCTGAGGCACAGGTATGTCCACTGCATCTTGGTCGAGCCAGGGTCTGACGGGATTGTTCGCATTGGCCATAGGTGTGGGTGGTGTCGAAGGCTGAGATGAGAAATTGCCTTCATCTGAGGATTCTTCTCCAGAAGAAGAAGGAGATGAAGGGGGTGGTGATGGTGGAATACCAGATCCTCCTGCTGCAAGAGTGAGGATATGATCTGGATTCATAGGGTTTAAGGTAAGATCAACACCTGCGAGTTGTTCCTTGATATCAGAGAAGTCTAATGGTTGGTTCAAAGGTCAACTTGGTTGTCTGATACGAGCTAAGGCACTGTGCGTTCTTATGAGGGAGTGACGAACAATCTCTTGTATGTTGTCACCTGGGGGATTTGGAGTTACTGGTTCAACTGTGATTCGTAGATCATCATTTGATGTGGTTCCTATTTGAGGGACAATGTTGTCGTCTGAACCAATTCTAGTTACTATAGGTGAGCGGGTAGGTGGGGGAGGAGTCTTACGACCTCCTCGTGCCATTAATAGTTTTCAGGCCCTCCTTCTAGCACCATTTGTTGACGGACAAAATTGACCACTCGTCAACTGGAGGAGTGAATCTGGTCCGAGGTTGTCTAATTAACCCAAGCCGTTTGGATTAATTCACTCTGACGGGTTTAGCAGCTCTGTTGGCCGATCTAAGTCCTAAATAAAGTGAAAAAGTAACTAAAGGAAAAACAATGATCTAATAGATAACAACTACTAAAAACTATATGTACATCTAAGTAAATATATATGCGCAAATCAAATATTGTATGTATGATAATTCTATATACAATCTATACAAAACACGAGTTTTAATCTAAACTCGTAAAACTCAAATGTGGATTGATTACTTTTAGCGATAATAATAAAGCAAGTAAAAATACTATCTAATTTTTTGGTTTTGTTTTCTTAAATGTATACATTCATGACATCACACATTAAACTTCCTAATTAAACAGAAAATAACAAATAGCAGAAAATGTTTTATATAGAGACAACTTCTATATTCAGGAAACTAGCGAAATCAAATAACAGGCTAACCTGTTACTGTATCCAATGTCTGTTCGCTATTGAATATCCAACCACCTTTATCTGATGAAGTAAACCTGCTACAGATCTTGGGACTGCCCCTAATAAATGAGGAACGATAATGCTGGAGATTGAATTATAACAATAGAACATTGAATAGATAGGGTTACAGTAATCATATGATTTGCAAATTGCTACGACGAGATAAATCTTTCTGTAAGAACTTGCATGAAGACATTTAACATAAATTAGAGATGAATCTACTAATTTAAATTGGATAGATGATCATTGTGTGTTTTGTTTTGAAACAGGAAATATGGACAACATATATAAATCGAATGATATCAACTCGCAATAAACTATGCCGACAAAAGCAATCATTATCTATTATCAAATTGAAATAAACATAACTTGAATGAAAACATCATACAGAAAAGCTAAAGCTGTAACGTGCATCATATTCCATTCAAGTCTGTGATAAAAACGCCCATACTCTTGCCCCAGGCTGAGATGATCCAATGTTTGTAAAATAATATGTTTATATAGGTTTTAGGAAACATAACTGTTTCTTGTTGATAAGATCAAGTTGATTTCAAAAAATAATGGGGGATGCAACCACCCTGATTTCACTGAATATCAAAAACTACCAATAGTCTAATCTATTTACTCAAAATACAAAGTTGATATGGCTAGGAGATCTCAAAAAGTGCCTCATATCTTCTTGGAAATCATGGGCTCCTTAATCATCCTGAAAACAAATGAAAATGAGAAGATTTCAGATATGTTTTCAATTATCAAATCAAACAACTCGAATTTTCTTAACTGGCTACGGAATCTTGCGATTTTGTAGCTAGTTATAATAGAAAATGTAATCATATTTTATTAAATAAACAAAACAAACTAATCTTAATACTAATAAAAAAATGGTTTATTCAATCAAATCGAATATCCTAACTTAAGAGTGACACAATCATGCTAAAAATTAAAAACATCATACCTCAAATCATGGAATCAAAACGTATCAATAAATTTTGGAATTTACGATAGCTGTTGCTGCCTCTACATTTTTGAAAATGACACGACCTGTAGTTTTCAGTCGTTTCTCCTTCCCTTGGATAATGGATTCAAGTCTGGTGTTTTCATTTATCAACACATCAACTTGGTCTCTTAAAGACTTGAGTCGTGACTGTAGTAGTGGAACATCAGTATAGTACCTGTAGATCCATGATCGACATAGATCACATTGTGACTGTAAGGAATTTGCATTAGCACTAACAACATTGTGGATCGGAGAATCCTCCATGCGAATGGTAGGCTTATCACAGAGCTGGATGCCAGGAAATTCTGGGTTGTCCTTTAGACAAGGAGGCAGATTGTTAACATAGTCATAGGGTCGGTCAGGGTATAGCCCGAATGACACGGGGTCCTCTTCAACCAAGATTTTTTCAAATTCTGAGTCTAAGTCTTCACTCACTTCAATCGTGTTGATTGTGTCTGCACGAGGTTTCATTTTATTTCGAGCACATCGAGAAATTAAACGACCAGCCCTTTTGTTCTTGAAATTGACATCAACACTGCCCTTTGGCTTCCTTCCTGTAGGTTTCTTAACAGTTTTAGTGAAATTATTTGGATGTGTAACTGGTCGATTGTCATGTTGAATGACATTAGGGTAGCTCGAGGGTTCGTTATTAGGGGAAACATCACAGGCTTGGAGCGGTGGAGAAGAGGCTGTAGGGTTCACAAGGGTTTCCACAATGACTGGCTTATCTACCTATCCCAAATCATTGTTGCCAAAACCATTTCGTGTAATGAACGCATCCCAACAATCGTTTTGTGATTGTAACTAGTGCATGAGGATGATTTTAATCAAACCATGATGAAATAAACTTGAATCATACCTCTATTTCCTAAACCGTTTACCCATTTTATACAGACTTCTGAGTAGGTAGTAAGGCATATTCAATGGAAAACCAATAAAAATCATAAGGAGGCATAGATGATATAGGAAAACCAGTCCGAATTAACCCTCACAAGTGATGAATTGCTTCACTACATCAAGTAAATCATGCCATCTAGGTTTCAAGAATGAAATCGGCATACCTCGATCACAGTTGGCTATTTTTCGTGAGGTAAACAGTAACATCCAAGGGACCTCCTCCACTTTCGCATTCTTGAACCATTTTTGACCAACTGCTGGCAATCACGTGGCTTGGCTTAAGAACTCTTGTGTCACTTCTAAATGCACATCACCGATCTTTTCCCTACAACCATTAAAGGTTAAGGCAAACTCTTGGGTGACCTGGAGGTTAAAACCTTGAAATTTTTCGATGAACAAACACCAACCATTCCTTTCCAAATCCTCCCTAGTGTTATCATATGAAAGCAAGGTTTGGACACCATTCAGTTCAACCCTTACTACTGGATCCATGCCAAATGGACGGGTTATTAACATAGGATACACAGGTAGGGTTTTGAAAAAGGCCACAGAGCCATAACCCTAAGCCTTATCAATCTAAGTTGTGATGATTCAAACGGTGGGCAGAGGTGTTAATCATAATGCGTGTGAGCAAATTCGTGAAGCTCGAGACTATGCTAAGGAGTGATGGCATGCTGTATGTCATATTCCACCTTGGCATTGGGTACATAGAGTACTAGAAAACATAGTGCGTGCATCAAAGTCTGATTGCAAAGATAGGTGATTTACAAAAAATGAATAGCCAAAGGTTTCATGAAAGAAATATGGTCAAACATCAAACCAAAATCGATACAAAAATCAAATACCAATTGATTGGGGTCTTTCATTCAAACAACCATAAGTTTCTTAGGCACTCTTAGAATCGAAAAGATCATAAACAATGAGAGAAACATGTTCATAGAAAGAAATCGTAATTCTGTAATAAACGATATGCTTTCAATGAAAATTTTAAAACAAAATGATAACGATAGTTGCGAGTTTTCATGCTTTCAGTCATGAAAACGAATGCATGAATAGATGATAGGTAAAATGCGACGATTTACAACTGTCATTTAGAGAAACGCCTGAGTAGGCAGCTTTATAAAAATGATAATTATATACTCGCTGCCAACACAACTCCAAGTCGATTTTCTTGATCATTACCCCATGGAAGCTCCATGGTGTGGCTCTTTATACTTTTTCTTAAATTCCCATGTGACCTAATTCTGAAAATTCTATGTCATCACTTATTGGGTCATAATTCTTTTGTTACTATTTAAAAGATATATATTGTTTTCAATTCTACAGGTTAATTTTCTCCAATCAGCCCCTATGCATCGTCATATTTATAGTGGTGGTCGCATGTGTTTACGTATGTATCTGACTACCCTAGAGTATAAATATTGGTATTCTATTCATTTGTCTTATATGATTTGTATTCATGCATTTGCTAGAATTAGGCTTGATATTTGAATATGTACTGTTTTTTTACTGCATTTTGGCTTGAAGTCGATTTTCTTGATCATTACCCCTTGGAAGCTCCACGGTGTGGCTCTTTATAATTTTTCTTAAATTCCCATGTGACTTAATTCTGAAAATTCTATGTCATCACTTATTGGGTCATAATGCTTTTGTTGCTATTTAAAAGATATATATTGTTTTCAACTCTATAGGTTAATTTTCTCCAATCAACCCCTATGCATCCTCATATTTACAGTGGTGGTCACATGTGTTTACGTATGTATCTGACTGCCCTAGAGTATAAATATTGGTATTCTATTCAGGTCTTATATGATTTGTATTCATGCATTTTCTAGAATTAGGCTTGAGATTTGAATGTGTACTATTTTTTTACTGCATTTTGGCTTGAAGTAAAAATTATTTTTGTTTATGTTTATCTTTTAATGTCCTTTGAGACTTATATAATCTATACTACTTTTCTTAGAATCAAAATTGAAAATTGTCTTTAATCCTCAAATTCTTCTTATGCAATACGCATACTTCAATCATATACTCCAGCAATCAAACATGAAGGTATCACAAATGCACAAATAAACCATTGATATATTAATGTCATCTATATGAAAATTATCTTCGATAAAAAACGTTGATTGTAGAATTTATGGTCTTATTGTTTTAGTATTTAGAAGGTAATTTCAAACTTTCTACCATTTTCTATTGCCAGGGATTTTATTATGGCAGATGTTGTATTAAACAATTCTTTATAATTGATTGGGTAAGTCATGCGTGTGAGAATATTTAATGTAAACACAACTTGAGGAGTTTGTTGGATCTTTGGGTCTACTTCATCTATGGTTAACCATTTTAGTAGTTGTTGTCATCCCACCCTTTGGGTTTTTGGGGGTAAACCCTAAACCTATTTATTGGTGAGTCTCTAGCCTCAAATGATGTGCACAATATACGTACATTGCACACATAATGCACTATCTCTTTTGGATATTCTTACTAAGATGTGCTTCATTGTTGAAAGGTGTTTCTAAATACCACTTGTCTCACTTGGTTACCACGAGTTAACCATTTTAGTGGTTCTTGTTGTCCCACCCTTTGGGTTTTTGGGGGCAAACCTAAACCTATTTATTGGTGAGGCTCTAACCTCAAATGACATGCACAAGATACACACATTGCACACATAATGCATTGTGCTCTTTTGGATCTTCTTACTAAGATGTGCTTCATTATTGAAAGGTGTTTCTAAATACCACTTGGTTACCACAAGATCTTCTTGAGACCCCAATATCAAAGCAATGGTTGCGAGATGAATAAAATGGAAGACATGTGTAGTTTGCAACCTTCTTTATGGCACAATGTTGGCCAAGGAAGATTTTGTTGATGGGATTGTTCTGGTTGTAGTGAAGACGTGCGTTAGAAGCAATCTATTCAAAAGAGACATTTCAATCCATTGTGAACCATTCATTCAAAGTATCAGTGGAAGAGTAGACTTACCTCAGTTTGATCGTCTATGGGAAGACTGCACTCAGAAGGAAACCAGACTTATAGCCAGAGGTGTGCAAGACTCCCATCATAATGGCAATCAAGCCCTTGCTTCTCATGCAAAGAAAGGAAAAATAAATAGAAGAAGTTTCAGCAAAGAACTCAATGACAAGAAAACTTCAGCAACTCCAGGTCATGAACAAAGAAAAGACATATCAAAGATTCAATGTTTCAGATGTGACAAGTATGAATACATTGTGAGAAATTGTCCTACTAGGAAGAAAGGAAGACAGAATGCCTACACTGCCGATGTTGATTCAGAACCACCTCAGAGAGATGAAGGCATAAAGGATGAGGCATTCTTCTTCATTTCAACACTCTTAGGTATGGTTCCTATTGATAGTGATATTTGGTTGATTGATAGTGGTGCTTCCAGACACATGACTGGATATAGAGACATCTCATCGATCTTGTAGAGAAAGAGTCTTGTCTGCATGTTGTACTTGGTGATAATGCTAGATATGCTATGAAGGAAGTTGGTTCTTCTTCCTTCCAACTAGATTCTGACATACCACTTCAATTAAGGGAGGTACTATATGTACCTGGGATGAAAAGGAACCTTGTCTTTGTTTCTGCCTTAGAGGATAAAGGCTACAAGGTTATTTTCTTTGAAGGAAAAGTTCTTTCATGGCACAATAACTCACACATGGATTTTTCCCGGGTGATTGGTGTTTGAGAAAACAGTTTGTACAGATTGACTGTTCGACTAGTTTAGGCCTTGTTACATGATACTATCAGCTTGAGCGAGCTATGCAAAAAAGACTTGCTCATTTACACTATAGAGCCCTTCCCGCTCTGGGGAATATGGTGACATACCTTCCAAAGATACATATCGAGCAAGATGGCGTTTGCAGAGGTTGTTCTCATGGTAAGAATGTGAAGGGGTCCTTTCCGAGCAGTGACAATAGATCCAAGGAGATCTTGGAATTGATGCATACAAATTGTTATGGACCCATGACTATTGCTTCCTTGAGAGGATACTTGTACTATGTGCTCTTTATTGATGATCAATCTTGGAAGACGTGGATTTACTTCTTGAAGATGAAGGATGGATTCCTAGTGAGAATTCAAGAGTTTAAAAATCAGGTTGAGAACCTGACCGGGAGGGAGATCAAGGTGTTGAGATCATATAATGGAGGACAATACACCTCTAGGGATTTTAGTGAATTTTTTATTGAGGTAGGGATTAAGAGGGAGTACACTGTTCCTTATAACCCTAAACAAAATGGGGTTGCAAAGAGGAAGAACATATCCATTGTTGAGGCAACCAAAGCGATGCTACATGATCAAAATCTACCTATCATTATGTGGGCAGAGGCATCCATGAAAACTGTGTACGTTCATAACAAGAGTCCTCATAAGATTATGAAGAAATGACTCCCGAAGAATCTTTCACTGGAGTGAAGCCTGAGGTTGGACACTTCAATATATTTGGGTGTTCAATATACATTCATGTACCCAAGGAAAAGAGGACTAAGCTAGACCCTTCAGGAAGAAAGGGTACATTTGTGGGGTACAATGAATATTTGAAGGCATACTGGATATACATCCCTGGTCAGAGAAAAATCGAGGTTAGCAGAGAGGTCACCTTTGAGGAATAGATATCCTTCCAAAGATCCAAAGAATCTCATATGGAGATTGACAATGAGAAGAAAGATGAGACATTACCTTCTCTCCCTTAAACAATTTAGAGGGAGACAATTACTGATCCAGTTGATCCCATAGCTACATTTGATTTTCCTAGAGACATTGCAGTAGGCCAGAAGAGGCCTGCATGGGCTCGACAGACTCTGCAGGAGGTAGAGGGGCATGCATCTCCTTGTCGTACATTTTGAGAGAGAAAGAGACCACATAGATTTTTGAGATATGTTTCAGCTACGAGCCACATCATTGATAATAAGCCTTCTTGTCACGGAGAAGCAACAGGTCAACAGGTTTGGCAAGATGCCATGACCAAAGAGTATCAGTCCATCATGAAGAATGATGTGTGGGATATTGTTCTGAGATCAAAAGGGAAGTCTGTAGTGACTTCCAAGTGGATCTATAAGATCAAACATGCAGTTGATGGAAGTGTCGA
>SNQJ01S0307972.1:4542-20480 GCA_010110895.2 Picea sitchensis
TTTGGTGAATCAATGGATAGGATCGTGTTTGATCTCAAGATCAACAACCGATATTCACCTGGATAAATTTAAAAATTCATAAGGTTTTGGTCGTTTGAAAGGTTTGGTAAATCAATGACCATGATTCATTTTGGAATTTGTGATATGGATGAGATCGACGATCTAGATCAATTGGAGAAATTTCAAAAAAATTCTAAGTGTTAAAGTTCACCAAGAGAAATTGCTGACGGGTGATGGTCGGGTCGGTCAAAAGGTAGAAGAGTTTGGTTCAACCATAAGACATCTCTGATCATTGATGGTCGACGATCATGGGTTGGCCAAATCCACCAAAGTGTTTTCAATCACTGATAGAAGTCGTTGATGGCCGATGGGATGGGGGATGGGTGTCAACCGATTTGGAAAATTCTTTCGAATCAATCAAGGGAAGTCACCAATGATCGATGCATCGATGGTTGCGCTTCAACCAATTCAACGAGGTGTTTAGGTCATCTAAGAGAATCGGTCGATGGGGGGCAAGAGGATGATCGTTTCATCGTCCATGTGTCATGTCATGTCAGGATCTACGTGTCATGCCATGTCACCCAAGTTGACACCTTAGGATGATGTTTCATTCCACATCATGTGTCATTCCACATCATCACCCATGTGTCATGCCATGTCATCCAAAAAAGGTGGACGATGGCCAATGGTCAGGTCATCCGATTTGGGGAAGTGTTTTCGACAGTTGTCGGGGATCATCGATGGGACAATGGTCGATCATAGACATAAACTGTGAGGAGTTTAATTCATCAAAAAATATTGTCGATGGACAACAATTGAATCAACTGGTTTAGAGTTGTGCGCAAATCAATTGTCGGGGGAATGAACCGATGGTTGATGGTCGCGCCGACATATCGGGGAAAGTGTGGTGCGCACCCAAGGAATTTTTTGTTGTTGTTGATGGATGATGTAGCGTGGATCAATGGCTTATATTTTTCGCGATTTGAGATCAATGATTCATATTTAAAGGGTTGTTACAGTGGTAAAACAATCATTTTTAATGCAAATTTTTGTGGGTTTTGAAAGTCATTAACTTGTGGAGCAATTTTGAGGCCCTAAAAGACATTTTTAGCCAATCAATTCCCAATTTATCTGCACCTCAAATAAAATAACTCAAAGAGATATATCCAATGAGCTAAACGGTTCATAAAACATAGCTCGTATGAGAAAGTTACAACCAAAATAGTGAGGGTAAAATTTTGGTAGCAGTTTTACTTCTAGAGGGCATAACTCCATGTTCATAAGTCTGTTTGGAGAACAAGAGAAATAGATGGAAATATTATGACCCATAGAAGCGATCAATGAATTCATAGTTTGGTTATGGTTACCTGGAAATGCACAGGAAGATAAATAAGGCACCTGTAGTATGCATGGATAAATTGGGTAAAACAACCTAAACTTCTCCAGACCATAATTTTCAGCTCGGAGCTCGGATTTGAGAAAACAAATAGTTGTTGGAAATATATTGAGCAGCAAAAGACATATGACCACCCATAATTTTGAATTGGGAAATGGAAATTCTCAGAAATTAATAAATAGATTTATATAGCAGTAAAAGAGTGGAAATTGCAACATATAATTGTTGTAACTTTTAGCTCAGAACTTAGATTGAGGCATGAGTACAACCGTTGGAAAGTTGTTTTAGAGAGGAATGTATATAAGGAATCAAAATTTTGATTTGGATAATTATGTACTCCATAAATTGATGAAGAAATAATGTGTATTCTAATGGAAGGAATGTTTTATGTTATGCATGTTTCTAACAATAATTATTACATGCACATTTATTGTAGAATTAGAGACACATAAAGAAACTTTAGTCTTATATGAGGATTGGAGTTATGGAATATGCTCAGGGATTTTATAGCCACGAGGAAGAGGTAAGAGGTCTGCATGTCAGCATGGGGAATGATGAGACAAAGTCAAATGGAAGAAGAGATAGTATGAGCCTGTCACTATGAAAAGCCTACATAGGGAAGTGCACATATATAGAGTTGATAATGGAAGGATTATGAAGGATAAGGAAGAGATACTTTGGAGCTTGAATATGTTGCATAAGTAAGTCAACAAGGAATTTGACACCAAGAAAGAAACTAGTGCTAGACAAGTGCCAACATTAATATCCCATAGAAAAAGGGTTGATCATGTAAATGATAGGCAGTCAAGAAGCATGAGCATGCACCAACATTATCCAAAGTAGTCCACTAGAACAACTCATGAAAATATAGAACCAGGGAGAAAACCAAGTGTGTCTCCTATTCGAAGGAAAAAGAGAAGGCCTGCAACAGACACCTTGCAAGGTGAACTTAGGAAAAATAAGCTGCCAACTTTCAATGGTGAGCATAGGAAAGGAGAAGAGGCCGAGGCATGGCTGTTGGAAATGCAGAAATATTTCTAGCTGCATGACTACCCCTCCCGGGTAGAAGCTGTAATTTCCATCTACCACTTGCAAGGAAAGGAAACCATGTGGTGGTATTATCTTAAGCAAGCCAAGAACCTTGACGAGAAGAGGATCTCATGGAGTCATTTCAAAGGATATTTCCAAGATAAATATTTTTCCGAGTATTAATATGAAAGGAAGATGAAAGAGTTCTTTGAACTGAAGTTGGGAACCATGAAAATGGAGGAATATGAGGAGAGGTTCTTTGAATTGCTGAACTATGTTGACTTCATCAAGGATGAGAAAGTCAAAATCCAAATTTTTCTAAGTGGGTTACCCTCCTTTTACAGTGACAAGATTCAATATGACAACCCAAAAACCTTGGAAGAAACCATAAGGAGAGAAAGGATTCTTTATGAGCAAAGCAAAGGAAGTTCAATTTTCTAAATATCTTGGAATGACAARTTGAAAGGGAAAAATGATCAAAGGAAGAAAGGTTTTAAGCCACCCTTTTTCAAAAATAATTCCCAAACAAATAAAGAATATCAAGCAGCCAAAAATGAGCATAAGACTGCAGATTTATTTGGGAAAAGGCCAAGGTAACAACCTGTTCAATGTTGGGGATGTGAGGGAAATCACTTATATAGGGACTGCCCTCACAAAGAAGAAGGAATGAGGACTATCCACAACATTCAAGAAGTTGAAACAGTGGAAGACGCGGGAGGGAACATGCCAAGGATTTATGCAGCCTTGGACAACAAGCAAACAAAATATCAATCCCCCATGATCGAAGTGGAAGGTAAGATTGATAACTATCCCATAGCAATTTTGATTGATTCTCGAGATATCCATAGTTACATAAATGCTAACATTGTTGAAAGATTTCACTTACAAAGAAGCAAGCATAAGAAATCTTGGTTAGTTCAGTTAGCCACAATAGCTAATAGAAAGATCAATGAGTTAGTTAAAGATTTTCCGATAGACATGAATGGACTCAACACAAAGGTGGATGTAAAAATCATACCATTGGGTTCATATGATTGTGTAATTGGCATGGATTGGTTAAAAACTCACCATGTTGTTCTAGACTGTTACAACAAGACAATCACATGTCTTGACGAGGAAGGGCAGCAAGGCAAGATTCAAGGAATTCCGAGAGTTGTAGCTGTTAGAGAGATTTCAGCTATGCATTTGAAGAAGAGTTTCGGGAAAGGATGTTAGATTTTTGTAGCCCATATGGAAGAGGAAGACGAAGATAAACTGGAAATCATTGAAGAAAATTCCATCTTAAAGGATTTTGAATATGGATTTAGAGAAATTTTGGGATTGCCACCAAAGAGAGACATTCATTTCTCTATAGATTTGGTGCCAAAAGTTGTCCCAATATCCAAGACAACTTATAGAATGGGCACACCATAATTGAAGGAGTTGCAGATGTAGCTTGAGGAGTTGTTAAAGAAGGGGTATAAACACCCAAGTGTGTCACCCTGGTAATGCCATTTGGATTATCAATTGCCCCAACCGTCTTTATATGTTTGATGAACGAAGTGTTCAGGGAGTACTTGAACAAGTTTGTAATTGTTTTCCTAGATGATATACTCATATACTCTAAGTCAAAAGAGGAACATGAGAAGAATTTAAGAATGGTGTTGCAAGTTTTAGGAGAGAAAAAATTGTATGCTAAACTAAGTAAGTGCATCTTTTATCAAAAGTAGATTCACTACTTGGAGCATATAATTTCAGCAGATGGGATAACAATGGATCCTGAGAAGATAGAGGCCATTAGAGGATGGCCAACGTCAAATAATGTGACAGAGGTTAGATCATTTATGCGTCTTGTCGGTTATTACCGAAGATTCATAAAAGGGTTCTCAAATATTACAAGTCCAATCACTTCTTTGCAAAAGAAGGGAGTGAAATTAGAATGGACTTTCAAGTGTGAAGAAATCTTTCAACAGTTGAAGGAAATATAAACACGTGCATCCATATTGAAGATTGCAGATCCAAATGAATATTTTGTTGTGTGCACCGATGCATGCAAGGAAGGGATCGATGGAGTTCTTAGTCAAAAGGACCATGTGGTATACTATGAATCTAGAAAATTAAAAGAGCATGAAAGAAATTATGCTACCCATGATCTAGAATTGACACCAATTGTATATGCATTGAAAATGTGGAGGCATTACCTCATGGGTAAGAAATTTGAGCTAAGAAAAGAAAACTGTTGTATGAAGCCTTTGTTTGGACAACCAACACTAAATGCCAGACAAACTAGATCATTGGAATTTCTGAGTGAATATGACTTTGAAATTAAGCATATAAAGGGAAAGGAAAATCAAGTGACCGATGCACTCAGTAGGAGATCTCATGAAGTGCATATTGCAGCCATCAACATGTACAAGACTAATCTAAAGGATCAAATCATTGCAACAACAAATTCAGATCAATATTATTTAAAAATAAAAGAGATATTATAACAAAGTAATTTTCAGCAAAAATTTAATTCTTATGAGCTGAAAGAAGATGGAGTTCTCATGTAAAAAGGTAAGGTGTATGTTGAATTCCAGTAAGTTGAAAAATGCAGTTTTGAAGGAAATGCATAATGTGCCATATACGAGGCACCCAAGATATCATAAGACAATTGCAGCTTGAGAATCCAAAAATTTTGGTCGGGAATGAAAAAGGAAGTGGCTAATTACATAGTCAAATGTCTAAAATGCCAAAAGGTAAATACAAAGCATAGGTATCCAACAAGTTTGATACAACCATTTCCCATTCTGAAATGGAAGTGGGAAGTTGTCACAATTGATTTTATTACTAAGCTGCCTAGAACAATGAAGAAACATGATTCCATCATGGTGGTGGTGGATAAATTGACGAAGGCAACATATTTTATTCCAGTAAAGGATACACACAAGGAAACAAATATTGCGAAAATATATATGCAAGAAGTTTCTAGGCTACATGGAGTGCATGAGGCAATAGTTTCAGATAAATATCCAAAGTTTACTTCAAATTTTTGGAAATATTTGTTCAAAGGATTTAGAATAAATCTAAATCTTAGTACAATGTATCATCCAGAGTYAGATGAGAAAACAAAAAGGACCAATAGGATAATTGAGGAYATGATTATAATGTATGTGATGGATGAACCATCAAAGTGGGAATATTATATTCATTTAGTGGAATTTTCATACAATAATGGGTATCARGYCTCWTTGAAAATGAGTCYRTTTGAAGCATTGTGTTGGGCCCACKATATGATTAAACTAATGATGATAATTAAATATTTTTTGGCCAAATGTGTATATGCATTTTCCTGTTTTGAAGAGTTTTTGTGTTAAATCGCCGTGATTCATACCATGTATGTATGATTTATGTTTTACGATGGTTTTGAGTATAATTCAACATGTTTTAATGATTCCAGGAAACCAATTTGCGTTCTGTGTGTCACAGGGAAAAATGGCAGCTCGTTTTTGCATCTGGCACTCCGTCCAGTACTTCATCCGACACTATTACAGGCAACAGACTTAAATATTAATTTGTGGAAGGACGAAGTGGAATCTGAAAAATACGGCACATGGGTTTTGTGCGTAATATGCCCAATTAAGACTCATAGTAGTCGTTTCCTGAAATTTTGAATGGATTGAGAGAAGTTCACGGTTTTCAATTCTGCATCCGGTACTCCATCCGACACTCCGTCCTGCACTAAAACCATGGGTGATTTGGCAGTTATCATATCAACGACCAATGATGGGTGAATTGTAGACATGGGTTTTCTTTGTGCTCATGGCCTCCAACTATTGAGCTTCTAACAACTCAGATTGGGTTGTTATGCTGGGCGTGTATTGGCTCACCTTGTTTCCAGAAGCCACTGACGGTTAAGATGCATTGAATGCAACTTGCTGTTTTTAGAGGAGTTTGACCCTTCCAGTGGTCAACCTCTATGCTTGTAAATATATAAATACCACCTCAGTGGTCAGACAAATAAATAGAAGAGAGAAAAAGATAGTTCAACTCTGTTTTTCCATTTTCAGACATATTTTGCTAAAACTGTGTAAAACTGCATTTTTCATTTTAATGTTGAACTCATGTTGCTTGAGCTCGTGATTTATTGTTGAGGAGTAGCCACGAACTGCTGGGGGGTCCACCAATAGTCTGGGTGAATATTTAGTCAATTAGTTTATGAATTCATAGAGTGTAATCTTCATTTCTTTTATTTCCTGTACATGAGTTTTTATTATGCTTATTTATTGTATAGATTGTTGTTCATAATTTAATTGTTTTAGTTCAGTTTTGCAGGTTATTATGGAGTCTAGTGTTAATATGCAATGATCTTTTAGTTAATAGGAAATGAACTTGCAAATTCTTAGCCACTAACCCTTGTGTATAATTAGATGATAGTTAGATTTTTCATACGCTGGAATAGAGTTTAAAAACAGAGTTAAAACAAAGTTTCTAGTTCATGGTTTCTTTGGCAAGTTTCGGTGGATGGATAGTTGTTAGTTTTAGTTTTCATTTTCAGTTTTCTTATCTAATTGCTATTTAGTTTTGCTTATGTAGTTGTTAGTTAGTTTTCTTATTTGATTTCTTGTCATATGCTGAAATATAAATAGGATTTAATTTATGCTTTATGGGTATTTTCCATTTGCAATTTAATTTGTTAAAATAGAATTAGTTTAGTTTACTTCATGCAATTTCCTTTTTTAGATCTAGGTTGCAATTTTAATTCAAAGTTGATTATTAAGTTTAGTTTCCAGTTATGAATCTAACTAGTACGAATTTTCTTAATTAGTATAGAATGCAATTGAATTCACCAGAATAGTGTTTTTATACTGTTGATGATTAATGCATGATTGAATAATCACATGGATATGCTGAATAGTTGATGTTGCTTCTATAATGGCTAAGTTTTCACTGGATTTTCTAATTCACACTTTTCACTTTGCCATTGAAGTCAATATAGAGTTTATTCCTCTTGAATTATCGTTAATTGTTAAATTCCATCGTGATATTATAAGACACCGGAGACATAACCATCAACACTATGTTTGAGTTTTCTTGCTTTCATGGATTAGAGGATAGTTTCCTTGCTTTTGTAGATTAAAGAATAGTCTTCTTGCTTTTGTAGATTAAAGAATAGTTTCTTATCATAGATTAAATATTAGTTGTTAATTACTTTTATTGTCATAATGCTTTCAATTTAGTAGATTAAGATTTCCTTTCATAAATAGAAGTAGTTGTGAAGTTTGATTTAAGAATAGATTTCACTTACTTCTTAGCTTGATTAGTTGTTTATTGAGTAATCTTAATTAGTTTACTTGTTGTAGAAGTTATCATAGGTTAGTTAGTTGTTTGCTTACTTGTTTATTTGCTTTAATAAGGTAGTTGCTTGCTTGTCTATTTTTCTTTGATAGGGTAGTTGCTTGCTTATTTACTTGCTTTTATAGGATAGTTTCTTATTGAATTTGAGTAGGTTAATTAAAGTAGCTCGCTGTTGTTATTGCTTATTAGGTAGATAGTTTTCTTTTGCTTATTGTCACGATTAAGTTAGTTTGCTTTAAGTAGGGTTTTCATTTTCTTTCTTAGGACTATCCATTGATCATTTGTTCAAATGTTACTTAGGGTACATAGTTTAAGTTTCTTAGTAGGGTTTGATCATTAGTAGTATTTGCTTGAGTAGATTAGCCCTCCAATATACCATTTCCTTAGTTAGACTATACTACCTCTAGTCTTTCTACCTTGGCATATATATTGCTATAACTCTAAGTTTACTTACCCCGGGTTGACAATTTAATTGAGGGTTTTTCGTGCATATAGAACACCCATCATTTTTGGCGTCATTGTCGGGGAGTTGTCTCAAGGTAGGAAATAGTTAGGAGATACATCATTTCTAAACCTTAGCATTAGTTTGGTGGCGGGGGAACTTTAAGACAAGAGGTAAGAACCTGCGCATCTGCTATAGCATGTTCCCCCAAACCCAATGGTAGTTTTACTTTTTGTTTTTGTTTGCTTTCATGAACAAACCTAGAGACCCAAAAGGTAGATACATTAACTCTAAATCAGATCTTTCAACCAAGGTTCCTTCCGACCTTTTTGGGGGAAGGAACGTTCCACTCATAAACTCTATAGATTTATACTGGAAAATAGGAACTAGCTCAACCCAAAGAGCTAAAGAATTCTATGAAGATACTAAGACAAAGAGCACTATAGAACATAAAATTGAAGCATCATTAATAGTGGAACAAGAGGCAAGACCACTCAAGCCTTTCGTAGAAACAAACAATGTAGCCTTTGCTTTTACACCACCACCAGGAGATCCTAACTTTGAAGACATCATAGACCCTGAACAGGTGAATATTTTGTTTGGTATTTCAGCCAACGTAATTATCTCTCAAATTGACACAAAAACTTTGGCACCAATAATGTCAACCGACTCGAGTAGAGTCCCAGACATCCAATCAGTAGGAAGACCTTTCCATCGAAGGGAAACCTTGTTCTCTTCAAAGATAAAACCAGCTAGGTGCTCTCTTTTTGGAAACCAAACCAGTATGGATGATCAGGGGGATCACAACAATGTAAGACACAGGGAGGAAGAAGAAGCTGGAAACAAAACTGAAACTACCTTCGGGTTTTCGATTTTGGACACCACCCCAAATGTCAATATGAAAAATATTCCCCTCTCAGCACTGCCCACCTTTTATGGTAAAAGAAGTGAAGATCCATATACCTTCCTATTTGAGTTCGACATCTTGTGTAGGAGCTACAACTACTTACAAGATGCCCAGAAACTAAAACTCTTTCCTGCCACCCTCAAGGACTCTACACTAAGATGGTTCATGGGGTTGGGAGAATCCAATATTAGGTCTTGGGAAGCCATGAAAGATATCTTTCTTAAAAAGTACTAAGAATACTGCAAGACCAAAGAATCTCGTAATGATATTTTCAAAATCCAACAATTAGAAGATGAGAATCTCGAGGACTATATGGAACGGTTTGCATACATCTCCCAGAAGTCAAAATACCTTGACCTCCCAAAGGATGCAGTTAGGGATCTTTTCCTTAAGGGAATTTCAAAAGAATACCTAGAGATTCTTAACCTAATGGCATCAAGTGACATCTCTCATAAACCATTTTCTGAAATATGTGAAATGTGTAAGAATTACTCAAGGAGTAGAGCTAAAATAGGAAAGAATGTTCGAGACCCTTATAATCGAAACTTAAAACCAGTTAGTTCAGGTGGTATCACAAGAGCAGAGATAGGGAACCTTTTAGAGAAATTCAAGATATATATCTTAATCACAATAGGTTCCTAGTTGGACACCCTAAATATTAAAAAKAAGCAGGAGGAGGAAAATGCAACAATGAACATATATTGCCCAAGATGCAAGAGGAAGCATTCCTCAAGGGAATKCCCATTATATAACATTTCAATTTGTGGCTTTTGCACAGAAGACCATTCAACTGAAAAATGTCGATCATTTCATGGTTTGTTAGCCATCATTAGGAGCGGAGATCCCGGGGAATCCTCTTATGCACCTAGGAGGCCATGGTATCCTAGGAACCAACCCACATACCCAGATCCATAATCTCAAGTTCCACCCTATTATCAACAACAACAACAATGGAACTCACCAAGTTGGCAAAACTGGTTTTCACAGTACCAACATCCTTGGCCTCAAGGATGGAGAGGAGGGAATAACCAAGGAAACCTTCAAGCTCCACATGTCCCTATATCCAACCATCCTTACCCTCAGTTTCCATCAAACATTCCACAACTTCTTCCAGGTTTTGTTCCACCACCTTTACCTCCTATTTCGTAACAACAACAACCACAACAATATCAAAATGAAAGCTCCCCGAGACCAACATTATTATTGGCACAACTAGTGCCCAATCCAAATAATAGGCCCACTAAACCTCTTCATAATGTTGAGATGTAGGCCTTCCCGACATATGTTATTACTCTTGTTCCATTACAGGATATTCAACCGAGGTCGGGAAAAGTTCTGGATAGGCATAGACCTTTAGTAGTCATCCAGGAAGAAGACGAAGAAGAAACCATCAAACAACCTACGGATGACACTAGGTGGGAAGATGTTATTATTCCTAAGGACCAAGAACCCAAGATTTCCCAAAATGAACCTTCACAAATTACGAAGGCCCCTCCTTATGCAGAAAGATTAGTAATCGAGATACCTACCACCCGACCATAATTTGACATCTTGAATGAATTGAAGAATATTTTTGTCAAAATTCCCTTGCTGCAAGCCATTAAGGATATTCCAATCTACAGTAAGGTAGTCAAAGAATTGTGTATTAAGAAGCCAGGTAGGAAGCAAAAGGACCCTCTTACAGTACAATTGATAGGAGAACTTTCTGAGTATATATCAGAGCAACCTAGGGTAGCAAAATATGGGAACCCACGTAGTGACCATAACCATTAATGAGGTCTCCATTGGAAACACTCTCATAGACCTAGGGGAAGCCATCAATGTTATGACCGCTACTACCTTGGAGAAATTATAGTTACAACCTCATCTTAGACCTACCCCAACCATTTTGGAATTAGCAGATAAAACTAGGGTTATAACTGAAGGAATTATGGATGATATCATAGTTACTTTAGCCTCATGGGAGTACCCAGTATATTTTTTGGTCATCCACTCGAAAGATCCTACCAAAGGTCATCCCGTTATTTTAGGAAGGCCTTAGTTAGCCACAACCATGCATTTATTGGTTGTAGAGAGGGAGAAATGACCATCTCAAATGGAATTTCTGTTCAGAAGCTCACCATATACCCTCAAACCCAACCTATTATGGAGAATATATGGTGGCTTTAATGTCCATATGAAAATGAGGACTGGGAAGAACACATATTGCCAAGTGACCATGCTTGGGCACTTCAAGAGCACACAATAGAAAATGTGCTAAACCAATTCATTTCTACTATCACATGTGTTGATTTTCCACAATATTTTCCCCAATTTGAGTATATGTTTGGGGAAGAATTTTAGGAACAATTGGACCCATCCATTTTGTCTTCGACATATTTTATCTTCGATATAGATGAGTCTGCCATGTCTTGTACCATGCCCTATGAGATTAGTCCAGGGAAATTTTTACATATAAACTCCAGGCTAGATGCAAACCAACAAAACCAATTAGTAAGTATCCTTAAAGAAAAAACAAGAGCATTCATCTGGGAATACACTAACATGAAGGGTATACACCCTGACACATGTATCCATCACATATACACCCAGAGGGAAGTAACACCTGTTAGTCAACCCCAAAGAATGATGAACCTAACACTCAAAGATATAGTAAAAGTGGAGATCCAAAAGTTATTAAATGTCGGATTTATTTATCCCATATCCGACAGTAAGTGGGTATCCCTGCTTGTAGTGGTTCTAAAGAAAGTGATCGGGAAATGGAGAATTCGTGTTGATTTTTGGGAACTCAACAAAGCCACTCTGAAGGATTACTTTCCTCTTTCTTTCATTAACCAAGTTTTGGATACCCTGTCTGGAAAGAAGTATTTCTCTTTTTTAGATGGGTACAGCGGGTACAATCAAATTCTCATAGCACCCGAGGACCATGACAAGACCACCTTTACTTGTCCTTGGGGCACCTATGCCTATAGGGTTTTACCATTTGGATTGTGTAATGCTCCTGCCACATTTCAATGAGCAGTACTAGGGATATTTGTTGATCTTATTCATGATTGTGTGGAGGTCTACATGGATGACTTCACAGTTTATGGAAACACTTACCAGGAAGCCTTAGATAACTTAGAAAAAGTCCTTATCAGATGCCAAGAAATGAACCTATCTCTAAGTCATGAAAAATATAAAATGTTGTTAATTGAAGGAGTGGTTCTAGGACATCATGTTTCATCTGAAGGGATAAAAGTCGATCCTACAAAGATTGAGGTCATCGTCAGACTTCCACCCCCCAAAACTCGAAAAGAGGTGAGAAGTTTTCTTGGACATGTTGGATACTACCAGCGGTTTATTGAAAATTTTACAAAGATTGTTGCACCCATATTTGGATTGTTAATAAAGGATGTTGATTTTGTTTGGACTAAACAGTGTCAAACTGCCTTTGAATCCATGAAAGCCAAGTTGTCTGTGGCACCAGTTCTTAGAGGGCCCAATTGGACTCTCCCATTTCACATATCTACTGATGCCTCCGACACCGCAATAGGAGGAGTATTAGGGAAGAAAGAGGACCAACAATCCTATGCCATTTATTTCATAAGCAAGAACTTGTTCCCTGCCGAGTTAAACTACATAGTTACCGAGAAGGAATTCTTGGCAGTAGTTCATGCTATCAATAAGTTTCGTCATTACATTACAGGTTACAAAGTATTTGTACATACAGATCATTCCACCATTAGATTTCTCATGAATAAACCCATAACTAATGGTCGAGTGACTAGGTGGCTCCTGCTATTACAAGAGTTTAATATCACCGTGATTGACCGACCTGGAAAGGAGAATTTGGTAGCTAATTTTATTTCACGAATAAAAAATGAGGATGATGATATTCCTGTAGATGATAGTTTCCCAAACAAGCACCTTTTTTCCCTCTCAGTAATTACCCTGTGGTTTATGGATATGGCAAACTATCTGGCTACTAGGAAGTTACTGTCTCATTTGTCACCTCATGAAAAGCATAAAATTATCACACAAAGTGATAATTACTCTTGGGTTGGCCATGACCTTTTTTCGTACAGGTCCTGATTTGATTATTCGTAGATGTGTCTGAGAGGACGAGGTACCAAAAATACTATGAAGTTGTCATGATTGACCATGTGGTGGCCATTTTTATAAGGTGTTACATTCAGGTTACTATATAAGGTGTTACATTCAGGTTACTATTGGCCTAACATTTTCAAAGATGATGCCAAGTATGTGAGGATTTGTGATAGTTTCCAAAGGATAGGAAGACCTATGTCACCTGACAAAATGCCCTTGCGTGCCCAATTTATGATAGAACCTTTCAAAAAATGGTCCCTTGACTTTGTAGGACCAATTTCGCCCATGTCCCGTAAGAATAAATATATTTGGTTTGTGCAGACTATGTCACCAAGTGGGTAGAGGCAAAATCCCTATTTAGAGCTACATAAAAGTATGTTGTCGAATTCATTTATGAATACATCTTTATCTGTTTTGGTGTCCCTCGTGAAATTGTTACAGACCAAGGCACTCAATTCACTTCCAAGCCGATGAGAGAGCTAACAGAGAAATATGGGATTAAATACTGTAAATATTCTCCATACCACCCGCAAGCTAATGGTTAGGTAGAATCTACAAACAAATTTTGGAAGCTATCTTGACCAAGACTATTCAATTACCTCACCGGGATTGGTCTGATAGGGTTCCAAAATCTTTGTGGGCATATCAGACCACCTGGAGAAACACCAACGGACATACCCCTTATGAGCTAGTGTATGGGAAACAAATACTTCTACCAATAGAATTCCAAGTGAGGACCTTTCGTATTGCCGTAGTATTTGGATTAAACTTAGATGAGGCTCAGAAAGAACGAACCCTACAATTGAATGAGTTGGATGAGATCAAGCAAGATGCCATCCAATGAAAAATGTTAGTCCAAAACCAGAGGAGCAAGTGGCATGAAAATTTTATTAAGAAGAAACACTTCCAACCTGGTGATTGGGCTTTGCTGTTTGATTCCCGATTTAAAACCTTCAAAGGCAAACTCACCCGGTGGTTGGGTCCTTATGAGGTAGTCATTATATATGACAATGGAGTTGTGAAAATCAAAACAATTGACGATGGATAAGTCTCCTTTGTAGTAAATTGACACCGACTCAAATTTGATCATAAGCCCATTTCCAAAGAAGACTTTCTACATGTCATGTCAACTGACAAGGCATTGGCCTTAGTAGATGGGGAAGTTCCCCCTTGTTCTTGAATTTTTTCTGAATTTTCTACTGTACATATGTAAATAGTTTTTGAATTTTGTTAATAAGCAATTATAGAGATTTCCGTAGGTATTTATTTCACCAGGAGTAGACAGTTTCAAGGAAATATAAAAGAAGGATTTTTCTTCAAAACATTGTTACACTTGAACCTTGTTGTCTTCTAGGCATCAAATGAATATTGACTTGCTGTAATTAGCCATATTTTTGCATTTTTTTTTTCTTAAGGCATTTTAAAAAGCAGTTGCTCTTGAAAATCTTCACCACCATATAAGGAAGTGATACCATAACCATCAAGCTTAGAGGTCTCTCATACATTTTTCTCAAGAAACCTGAGTAAGTGAGTAAAGTATATTTATTAAAAAGTAACAAGGAGGTCTGATTAGCGGTTAGTCATGGAAACATCACAATAACTACAAAAGAAGAAAGTGAGTTGAGCCTAGAGATACCTTTCCGTTCTTTATCAATGGTACCATCCACTACACACTAAAAAGCTTGATTATATCATATCTTTAGATAGGCCACATCCTCTTAAGTACCCCTTACATTAGGAAAATCACTAAGGAATATATAACATAAATTCATCCTCTAACATAAATACCATCCCAATTGAAAAAAAAAATAAAGGAAAAGTTGTTTTCAGAGTTGTCCCCCCATCTTCTTGCATAAAACAATCTTATACTAAAATCTTAAAAGATGGAGGGTAGTCTCTGAGGGTGTAAGAGGCTAACCCGTTGAGATACTGAACAGGTTTGTTGGCAGTGGGTATCGGCCTGTGGTATGACTAGGTAAACCCGTCGGAGTACTAAACAGGCTTGTTGGCAGCGAGGCATTCTACCTAGCGAGGATGGTAATATGACAAAAAATAAATAATAAATTTAAACATGTTATGATGTACGAAATTACTTGTAGACAACGCTGACATGAAGTATGTATGGTTAAGATAAGGTTAATGAACTCCATAAACTTTCCATTGGGAACTAACTTTGAGACTATCTTGAAACTCTCTCGCCTACCCCTTCTTATCTATATGTCGGATGTTCTATCCTATATATGGAGCCATCTTCTAACCGTCTCGTAAGACCAATCTGTGAAATTTATCTCTACACTTAACAAACTCTAAATCTTCATCTATTGGGAGAACTGACTGGTTTCCTATATTTTTGATTGTGAGGTGTCACAATACTTAGGTGTGGGGGAGGGGTTCATGAGTTGACAAATGATCATTGCCTAGAGAAGCAAATATTTGTAAAAATTCATGTATTGCAGGTTATTACATCAGCAATAATTTTATTTTTGAAATGCTAATCTCTTGTGTGCTATAAATTGTTGTACATATCCTTAACATACCACTTTATTGGTTTATTTTTGTTACAGTCTGTTCATTGTAGGATTGCAATTGCATGCCTTATGCGAGTGGATTGAGAAGAATTGTGGAAAAATCAATAATAATAGAACACTCTACCTCTTCTCTTAATCACTATGACTGTCAACACCATTCCAAGATTGCAAGCTATCCATTACAGGAGGTACAAATGCATTTAGCACAGAGTTACCATATGGAGTGTC
>SNQJ01S0307973.1:0-10069 GCA_010110895.2 Picea sitchensis
GTAAGTTTGAGATCATGACGAAAAAAGTTTTGGAGGTTTAGAAACCCTAGTTTCTAAGGTATACGTAGGCTATAGTGAGACATGGTGCATACATACGCGGGTTGAATGAGGACAGGGTGTGTACAATGGATGAAGTCATGGAGACTTGTGTGTGAACTAGTGCAAGGCTCTTGAAGACTGAAGCATGTTCCAGATCTGCATTCTATGGGCTCAGATCTTCCATAGAAATTATGGTATGGTTACATTGTTATCTTGATGGATACTCTTTCTTATTTTGTGGTGAATGCTTAAGGCATTCTTGGTATGGATGTATTGATGTGGTTTGTGTTGGTTGATGGAGTGAGCAACACTATTATGATTCAATACTGATATGACTGCTATAGTATGATGATTTCTTATACATGATTGAGTAGCATTCATTGTTGTAGGAAAATCTGCCTGCGGACAAGTAGACCGACCTCTAAGGTTTGACCTTAACCCTAGACAGAAAAGTGCTTATCTTTTTTTAACGTGGACACTGAATTTCTTCCGAATCTATCTAAGCCTAATGCATGAGAAGGAAGAGTAAAATAAGTACCTTTTAGCAGAAGCGTTTGTCCACACGCACACTCCCAGGAGTTGCTCCAATCCCAGCTGCTCACCGAGAATTAGGCAAATCAAGATACGACCACTTCTACTCTATTGACATTAGCTTGAAAATAGATCTATCACTAAATGATAAACATGCAACGTGGCTTACAAACTAGAAAAGCGAGGCCAAGCATGTCATATTAATGAGAATAGCGACAACAATACTTACAATCGTAAATGCAAGTGTGACAGCTTCGTCAAGTCACATTCACAACCTTGCCTAACCCTTCGTCTAACCCTTGCCTAAAAAAATCCACAACCTGGATGACAACAGCTTCAATGATGGATCTCCTTTGGTATTGTATAAGTTTCCCCAAGATCATAAGTTTCACATATCAATTCTTCCCCCCGCCATGAGATCTGGTTTGGTGTGATTCTACTGTTCTGCAGTCCCCACTTATGGATCATAAGTTTGACATTCTCTATTATCAAAGTTCTCATAGCCAAAGATCTTAAGTTTGACATTCTCTATTATCAGTCCTTATTCACCATTATAAAGCTTGTTTATATAGCCTAGGAGAGGCTCAAAAATCTTGAGATATATCCTTGGGGAAGGAGTAGGGATTTTTCCTCCTTTAGTTGAGGACCTACCCTAATATCATGGATGGACTAGAGTTAATCAAGCGCCTTCCAAGAATGAAAATAATATACATTAGGTCTCAACAACTTAACAACTTCCCCAGAACTAGGTAGTAGCTCCTTCAAAGAGACTATCGAGGCGTTATGTAGCCAGCAGTAGAAAGCTTTAGGGGGTGCAGTAGCCCTCAAAATCTATAAGCTCCCTCAAAAGGGCACAGGGGCGTTATAGCGCTCCTGACATTGTATGGGGGCGTTGGCTCGAAGACAGTGTAAGGGAGCGATCTCCTTCAAAAGCTCATTTTTTTGAGGTGATTTCATATGGAAAAAGATTTGCAAGCTTGTTGACTCATTTCTCCTCTTCCATCCGAGATGTTTGAGAGCTGTTTCAAAGTGTCTCATGTCGTTATAGGCACGACATAAGAGCATCATGTGTATGCTTTCTTGCGACACTTGTGAGCAACCTCATGACATAGGTGTAGCCAGACAAAATAGACACTTGCGACCTTTGTAATGAAGACACTCATGACACTATCAAAGTGAGTAATTTTGATGTATAGCAGTTAAGTATGAAGTTAGAAGATGGGAACTCATAATTGAGAGGAAATGCTTTGTAGATTTTCGAAGTAAGGGTATGGAATCGGAGAACCTGAAAAAAGCTGCACACACACAAACATCAGCAAATATCATGTATATTTCAAAACCAAAGGCGGGCATACCTATGCTTGGGTGATCAGAACGACGAGATAATGGCCACCATAAGTACAACTACTTAGCGGATCCATAATTGTATTGATAAAGAGTGATATAACCACCGAAGATACAATGTGGATCTATACTCTAATGACATATTGAACTAGTTGTAATACGAAAGATACACAGTGGATCTCTGAGATGACAAGACATATCCACGATAATACAAAGTGGATCTATGTAGCGATATATGTGTCATTTGTCCAATAGGAACTCCTTCACAAGTGAAACATACATCAGTGATGAAACTCAACCCGGGGGTCTTCATAACCAATCCCAATGGTATGAATCGACCATGTGAATAGATGTCTTAAAGTCGAACATGGCAGAAACCACTGATTACCCGGTCGATAGAATTAAGCAGATTAACAAGTCTTTTGAGGGAGGTCACCATTAATATCGATGATTCCCAAAGAGTACTGATACATTCCATGAATGTGAATAAATGAGTTGTGAGTCGAACATCATTGGAATCATTAGATCAATGATCCAATGATGTAAACCCAGCATTGTCGGATGTGAGAGGCACTATTGAGGCATCACCAGTCCCCAAAAGTACTAAATGGTTTCAGCCTAATTCACCGGATAATGTGTTGAATTAAAATGATGGGAATAGACTCATCAAAGGAGGAGCCTTGATGTATCCCCTATCGCGACGAAAGCGGACACGAGGGAATGTAGTGGTAGATCAAAAGCGAGCATGGTACGACACGAGGTTTTGAGCAAAGATATTTAGGATAGCTGATACCGAGCGGATGCTATGAACAACGAGCACAACGACAAAAAACATGACATGGACAAAACTATGCATTAAGGTACCGTGACTTCGTCAGAGTGACTCAAAGAGTGAAAGAAGCTTCGAAGATTGGCTTCGGTCACTGTTCAGCAGTTATGATGTATGCAAAATGACCAAAGTCACCGGAAGTGATGTTCAAAATGGGCCTCTAGAAAATGTTAGATGATGTTCTCAAGAGGCTGTGGCTTGCTCCTTTCAATTTTTCCCCCATCCAGGATAGGCGAGTACCCCATCTCTTTAATTTAGCAATTTCGAGGAGGATAGCACATGCTTCGATATAACTCACCTTAGGTAATTTCCTCTTCCTTTGTTTAGCAATTTGGAAAGTAAGGAGTTGATCCCGCATAGGTACAGTCGATGTGTACTTTAAGGTCCAAAATTGAAAAACTTCCGAGAAAGGATTTTCGGGATTATAGAGTTTGGAAAAACACTTAAAGACTCTCTCAATTCCTTTTTAAATGCTACAGTGATCCAACCGAAGGCCCAGAAAAAGGTTAAACCTATCATTTCGAAAGATGCTCTTTCGACCTTTTTAGCAGTGTGAAAGAAAGCGAATCCTTTCTGACAATCTTTTCATATTGCAAATGCGAAAAGGGTTTAAAAGGAGACTCGGGGAGTTCCTTTTTAGGTAATGTTAAATATCTGTCTGGTCGAAAAGAGAATCAAACTGCAGGTTGCATTCTCATGTATTCACAGTACGAGAAAGAATAAAGACTAAGCTCGGTATCAACGACGAAAGTGGCTTGACGCTCGAGAATGATCATCGAAATTTGGAGAACCTTTGAAACTTCAATTCATTCACTTGGAAACTTTGAGGTTGTCGCAATTCACATTGCTAGATGGAGAAAAAGGATACAGTTAGATGAAATGAAGGTTAAAAATGCCTAACGAAAGACTCGACTGGACATCTACGAGATCTGGAAAAAGGCTCAACTTGAAGGGAGAGGTGTTTGTTTCATTTTTAATGGAAGCAGCGAAGAAAAGAACTATGCTCAAGGGTTTGAGTTGAATCCCCAGATTTCTTGACCATTTTTAGAGCTTGCCCTACAGAGGAGGAAAACTATGCTCGTTATGCTGATTGAAAGCTAGTGACCTACGTTTCATTTTTTAAAGAGATTGCCACGGAGAAGAGAAACTATGCCGTTACCTGCATTTCATTTTAATGAAACACAGCGAAGGGAAACTATGCTTGTTATGCCCCGATCATGAAAACTAGTGGCCTCTATTTCATTTTTAACGAGGTTTCTATAGAGAAGAGAAACTATGTTCGTTATTCCCCCAGCATGAAAGATGGTAGCCTCTGTTTCATTTTTTAACGAAACACCCGCGAGAGAAGAAGAAACTATGCTCGTGGTTTCTTCTTGACCACGGCTTCCAAGAGGATAATGCCCTAGAAGGAACACATGTCGAGGACAAGACTTCGGTCATAGCACAAAAGAGATCCCTCGTCGGATGGAGAGAAACAAATTACTCTGGAAAGACACATGTCGAGGGTAAAGTAACCGAGGGAGTAGGGAGATGGGAAACTCCAATAACCCTAGAAAGAGATCACCATGTCAACCTCCTGGGATCAAATCGTCGGAAGTTAGTCATAGAACAACGCCACGCGAATTGACATGCGGCTGGCAGGGTGATCTTGTCGCACATAAGAGCCACCCAGGGAGTAGCAGTCGAGGCGATGAATGAAAGTTGATCAATAGTCACGAATTCTTCCATCGTGAGGGGAAAGATATCCTGCACCGAAAAAGAGTGAATCTACGATAGGTTTCATGGCATAGGCATAATCCATGCAAGGAGTAAAGTGAAATCCAAGGGTCTCGGACTACCATGACATCCGATAAAGACGTTTTCCCTCCCAAAGTTCTGAGAAACTGAGGAAGGATCCTAAGGTTGTCTAGTTCCTCTGTTAAAAGCTAGCAGACTATATGTAACCCGGTTACAGGCGTGAACAACTAAAGCATACCAAGCAGCAGGAAGACAAAATACTATGGACGCACCTTCATCTATCAACGTTTGAGGCACGTCCCGACCACGAACATCTTTTATGTCGGAAAGGAATGTGGGAGGGAAAGGCGAGTCGATTAAGCGTACCCAATCAATAAGGATAGCCGGAGTACTTGGAGGTTCCAGGAGGAGGAGAATACTGAGCATGGTAAGAGTCTGTATTAACAAAGAAAAACATGAAGCGATGCTTGGGTTACTCTCTAGAAGAGTAGAGATCGTGGAAATGATTGGATCGGATCCATAATGGTGGGCTAGGATAGACCACTCCTAGCACTCTTCGCTGAAGGAAAATTAGGGCCGGCGTAGAAGAAATTTGGATCCCGTCCGCCACGACATTGCTTCAATGGAGGATCGTAGATGGGGAAAAGCCCGGAGCGACCACTTGGGCTTCATTCTCCAAAGGAAGAATAAGGTCGATGGGTAAGAATCGGATAAACCTCTTTGGTGTCACTCTCTAGCGGGAGAAGTGGGATCGATCGAAGATGAAAACAGATCGACCACTTTGGTATCACTCTTTTGATGAAGAGTGGGGCTGAATTGATAATGGCGGGTCGGCTACTTGGGTTTGTAGTTCAATGAAGGAGGAATTGAAACCCGCGATCAGCGGTGTCCGAGATGGAACTGGATTTACTAGTCCATCAACTAATGATGAGTTGGAGGAAAGCTTACGATAACATTTTGGAAGTTGAAGTTTTTCAAAAGAGAAGAAAAGCCCCACCGACCGCTCACGAGGACAAAAGGTGAGGTAATTAGTTACCTTTACACAACATGCAAAGGAATTTGTGATTTTCTTCTTACCAGCACGAACATCGCACTAGTTGTGAGGTATCACTTGAGCATGGCCAGAGCAAAGGCGATGATGTGGAGACCACATTTCTAAAGACACCGCAGAGTAAGACCAGGGAAATCCCTCTAAAAGTGGTCACCCTTACAAGGACTGCAAGGAATTTGGGTTTAAGTTGTTTCTTTTAATCTTGTTGATCTCATCAGCACTCCCGATGCGACTATTAACGATAGCTGGTTTCTTAGAATAACATCTGATGTTGTTGGGGTCTCGATCCTTTTAGTGTTCTTCTTCTTCTCTTTCCGTTTCTTCTTCTTCGATCAACACATGCACCTTTAGAGCTTTCACTAAGCGAAAAGGAGAAATGGAAGAAACTAATGGGCGAAGAAGCGAAAATTGACGTGAAGGTTGATGTGTGGGTGAATTGCGTGACATCAAAGTATTAGGTGCCTTGAAACATTGAGACATTTGGGATCACGAGGTGAGAGGGAACAACAAGCTGGTAATCAATAGTGAGTCTGAAGACTTCAAATTAATGGCAACATATGGAGGACCAAAGTTTTAAATTAAGGAAAGGTATAAGGTTCCCGAGAAGAAGGGGTTCCTCCATTGGTACTCGGGATTGATGCCATTAACATTGGCCTAGACCTAAGGTCCGCTAAGTAAAGAAAGCGACTGCCGCGGCTAAAAATCTAAGAATCACAACCAAACAGCAGGACCTTTTGATAGTAGTACTAGTTGGTGATGAAATCCAGCGTCCCGGCGTGATCAGAGTCGAAGAGGCGGGGATAGGAAGTGGAATAGTTACAATGGCGACACAGCGGACTGCAGCATGTGGTGCAAGATTCCGCAGCGGTATTTGTGGTTACCACTCAAAGGAGCCGGTGAGTTTGATCAATACGCTCAGTCTGCAGTGGGACTTCCCGTCTCATGATCACCTTGTGTGAACCTAAAGATTTTGTGGCCACCTAAGGTTACCAATTCGCGATCCCGATACGGAAGCGAGAGGCAGTCGGCTTGATTTGATCGAGCGTCTGAAGGCGGAGTAATAGCGAAATCAACTAAACTTCCGCAAATGGTGTGGATTTACCTCAAAGTGACCCCATAATGATCCTACCGCCACACTTTCAGTTCATCCTGCGGAGGGTTAGTCTAGTAGCTCACTGAATGCAACCTGCGTCGTATTTTGTATTGAGAGGGCATCGAATTGACCTGCTCGATGGCGGATTTGACTCTCCCTAGTTCGGGATGCTAATGTTTGTTTTTAACAACTTTGGAGAGGTATGCTCACTGCCCTAATCCAAGTACACACCTATTCTCTTGTTGGTGGAGGATTCTATCAAAAAAAAGAGTTCTAGATGAATTTTTAATTGGCGTTGATTTTGGTAGACATTCTTTGCATAAAGGGTGCATGGAAGTGAAACAAATGGAGATATGACTTCGACCCAAAGAGTGCATCAAGCATGGTAAGCAATCATTTCTTTTGATGGAGCATCTAGCTAAAGGAGAGAGAGTTCTTTCACTAACAAGCGTCTACGGAATGCCCTCAAACAATTATTTTCTCAATCAGATGTAATGCAAAACTTTTTAAAGTGCCTCCTAATATACTCAATCAATCATGCGGGTATCTTTCTTGCTTTGCGTATGAGTGACGATTAATGCAATCACAATGCTAATATTTTGCCAATTATCTTTTTGGTATAAATGAAAGGAACCAAAACTAGCATAAGCAAAACACACAAACAATACGCCCTTGGCAATGCAGACGAAAAGCGAATGAAAGAAAACAACCAAAGAGAAAACAAAGAGCTAAACTTGCCAAAAGCAAAGAAGCGAGAAGAATAAGGACCTTGACCCAAAACAGGGTGGGGGTTCTATGAGTCTTTGATGACTTTAACCGAGGTTTTTGTTCGACTGAATAGAAGAAAACAGAGCATAGACTTCAAGCTTCATTCAATTAGGAAGATTCAAAGAAAAACGGTGAAGAAGTTTACAAGATCCAATCAACAAAGGTGCTTATCCTTCGGAGAGATTAATGTCAAGATGAAATAGGAGGAAAAATTGACTCATGAGGTCACTTTCAGTAGGAAGAACAGGAGAAACCCACAAAATTGCACAAATTTGGAAGGTTCACAGGCCAAAGGGTTGGCTACATTGCCAATGGAAAGAAGTTATAGCACTGCATGTAGGGCTACAATATTTGGCGCCCAACTGGTGATACTAGGGCAGAGCCGAGGTCCTAAAAAGTCCAAAATGTCCGAAATTTCAAAATTGAGATTCGAACTTGTTATTAATCTTTGAATGTGACAAGGTGAGGAGCCAATCGGCTCGTGAAACTAATCAAAGAAGTGGCTTGAGGTCTGAAACAATCAAAGGGGCAGAACAAGGTCAATGAGGAGAAGAATCAAAACAAGAGGCTTTGATTCAAGAATTCGATGCAGGTAAGCGGGTTTATTTGTAGGAAAATGCACTTTCTGCGGACAAGTAGATTAACCTCTAAGGTTTGACCTTAACCTAGACAGAAAAGTGCTTATCATGGACACGAATTTCTTTCGAATCTATCTAAGACTAATGCATGAGAAGGAAAGAAATGTGAAGTACCTCTTAGCAAGACGTTTGTCCCTGCGCGCTCAGAGTTGCGCTCCAATCCTTTGCTCCCCTATTTTGAGGTCAATGGATAAAAACAAGTAGATCGACCACTTCCTACTCTATTGACATTAGCTTGTGAATCTATCCATAAATGATAAGTTTATGCAACATTAAACACAAACTAGAAAGAAAGCAGACCAAGCATGTCATATTAACAAGAACAACGACAACAGTACTTACAACCATAGATGAATTACAACAGCTCTGCCAAGTCCCTCCTTGTCTACCCATTGCTCAAAACATCCACGATCCGGATGACAACAGCTTCAATGATGGATCTCCTTTGGGTATAAGTTTCCCCAAGATCATAAGTTCACATATCCAATTCTTCCTCCTTCTACCACTTATGAGATCATAAGTTTGTTGTGATTCTCTGATACTGTAGTCCCCACATATGGGATCATAAGTTTGACATTCTCTATTATCAGTTCTCACTTATGGGATCATAAGTTTGACATTCTCTATTATCCGTTCTCACTTGTAGGATCATAAGTTTGACATTCTCTATTATCAGTCCTTATTCACCATTATAAAGCTTGTTTTATATAGCCTTGAAGCTCAACAATCTTGAGATATCATTGGGGAAGTTAAGGATTTTCCTCCTTTAGTTGAGATCTTCCACAGGATCATGTGGCTGAACTAGGGATTAGAATCAGCTGCCTTATTCCAGAATGAAAATGCTTCCCCATTAAGTCTCAACAACCCAACAACTTCCCGAATAAATTGGCGGCTCCTTCAAAAGAGACTGTCGGGCGTTATAGCGCTTATGAAAGCAAGCATAGAGAGCGCCGGTACCCTCAAAATCCTATAGCAGCTCCCTCAAAGGGCACGGGCGTTATAGCGCTCCTGGTAATGATGTATGGGGGCGTCAGCCTCCCCGAATAGTGTAATGGGGCTCCTCTCACAAAAGCTCAGTTTTTGAGGGGCTTTCATATGGAAAAAGGTTTACAAGCCTGCTAACCCTTGCCTGAAAGATTCACAACCTGGATCACAGCAGCTTCAATGATGGATCTCCTTTGGCTGACTGTAAGTTTCCCCCAAGATCATAAGTTTCACATATCCAATTCTTCCTCCTCCACCACTTATGAGATCATAAGTTTGGTGTGATTCTCTATTCTGTAGTCCCCACTTATGGGATCATAAGTTTGACATTCTCTATTATCAGTTCTCACTTATGGGATCATAAGTTTGACATTCTCTATTATCCGTTCTCACTTATGGGATCATAAGTTTGACATTCTCTATTATCAGTCCTTATTCACCATTATAAAGCTTGTTTATATAGCCTTGGAGAGGCTCAACAATCTTGAGATATCCTTGGGGAAGGTGAGGATTTTCCTCCTTTAGTTGAGGATCTTCCCTAGGATCATGGCTGAACTAGGGATTCGAATCCAACTGCCTTCCAAGAATGAAAATATGCTTCCCCCATTCGTCTCAACAACTTAACAACTTCCCAGAATAGGTAGCGCTCCTTCAAAAGGGCTATCAGAGCGTTATAGCGCCCCTTAGTAAGCCTTAGGGGGCGCCAGCGCCCTCAAAATCTATAACGCTCCCTCAAAAGGGCCTGGGAGCGTTATAACGCTCCCTGACAGTGTATGGGGGAGCGTCGACGCTCTGAGATAGTGTAATGGGGAGCGCTCCTCTCTAAAACTCAGTTTTTGACGGGCTTTCATATGGAAAAAGGTTTGCAAGCTTGTTGACTCGTTTCTCCTCTTCCAAATCAGATGTTTGAGGTGTTTCAAGTGTCCTTCTCATGTCGTTATAGGCACGACATAGGCATCATGGCAACATGCTTTCTTGCGACACTTGTGAGCAACATATGACACTTGCGACCTTGTGAACAAAATGCGACACTTGCATCCTTTGTAATGACGACA
>SNQJ01S0307974.1:0-10069 GCA_010110895.2 Picea sitchensis
ACATCATTCATCACTCGCATAAAAGTAGCAGGTGCATTGCAAAGTCCGAAAGGCATCACCATCCATTCAAACAAACCTTACTTAGTCTTAAAAGTTGTCTTCCATGTATCGCCTTCAGCGATTCTAATCTGATGATAACCACTCAAATCTAACTTACTGAAATATTTTGCATCTTTTACTTGATCTAGTAAATCATCAATTCGTGGAAGAGGATAACGGTTTTTAATTGTTATCTTGTTCAAAGCCCTGAAATCAACACACATTCGCCATGTTCCATCCTTCTTTGGAACCAAAACAATCGGAGAACCACATGGCGAAGAACTTGGCACAATTACCCCTTTGTTTAACAACTCCTGAATTTGCTTTTTAATCTCAGTATTTTCCATAACTGACATTCTATACATACCAATATTAGGAAGTGGACAATCTTGTCGTAACTGAATTTCATGTTGGATTCCTCTTTTCGGAGGCAATCCCTTAGGTTCTTTAAACATGTCGTCATACTGGTTAACAACTTCAAATAAATTTGATTTTAACTTAGAATCACAACCTTGAAAAGCTTCATTCTCAACATCATTTTTAGGTTTGATCATTAAGGGAACAAAGTTTTTTCTTGCATTAACTAATCTCTTCATTTGCCCTGCATTAATGACTGATAAGTTCATTTTCTTAGTGTGAGCTCTGAAAACATACTCAACCCCATCCTTAAACAAGTGATACTTATTTTCCTGACGATAGAATATAGCTTTCTTATCATACAAATAAGGACTTCCCAAAACAATGCCACATATATCCAACGGTATCACATCCAACTCTAATTCATCAACAAAATTAACAGTTATAGCGAACCTAAGTTTACACTTCCTGGTTACTTGTAACTTAGCATTATCTATTCACAACCAAGGAAGTTTTAATCTCAACATTTTCCATAATCGACATTCTATAGTATACCAATATATTAGGAAGTGGACAATCTTGTTGTAACCGGAATTTCTATGTTGGATTCTTCTTTTCGGAGGTAACCCCTTAGTTCTTTAAACATGTCATCATAATTGCTAATAACTTCAAACAAATTTGATTTTAACTTAGGTATCATAACCTTGAAAAGCTTCATTCTCAATATCACTTTTAGGTTTGATCATTAAGAGAACAAAGTTTTTTACTTGCATTAACTAATCTCTTCATTTGCCATGCATTAATGACTGATAAGTTCATTCTTCTTAGTGTGAGCTCGACAACATACTCAACCCCATATAAACAATGATATTTGTTTTTCCTGACGATAGAATATAGCTTCTCTATCGTACAAATAAGGACTTCCCAAAACAATGCCACATATATCCAATCCATGATCACATCCAACTCTACTCTTCATCAACAAAATTGGCAGTATTATAGCTTAACCTAAGCTTTTCATACACTTCCTGTACATTTGTAACTTAGCATTATCACACATCCAACCAAGAGGGTATGGCTTTAGGGATGTGGACTAGTTTCCAATTTTAATTTCTCAACAGTTTCTTCAGAAATAAGATTCGGTTTTTGTGACCCTTTAATCAAACAATGTATCAATCTTCAGATGTTTTGAAATGACCCTTTATATGAAATGTAGCCTAAATTTTAGTGTTTTCCTCAAGTTGAGCTATACTTTGACATTTGTACTATCATTTCTAAGAGCTTAGTACTTGCAAATGCACTATTAATACCTTGGTAACTCCATTACTGATCTTCGGGTTCCCCATCACCTAATCCTAACCTGGGGACCTTGTACAATGCGAACTGGCCTTCACTTCCCTTTGTTGTTGTTGTCAAACTTCGGTTCCATGCTTTCAAGATGCAGCTTCCAACAATGGTCTCTATCATGGCCATCCCTTTGAACAATGGTTACATGTGAACTTTTCACCTTCTTTCTTCACAAAGATTCTTCCTCATTGAATTTCTTCTTCCTTTATCTCCTCGTGGCTATATGTCTTCTTGAAACCTTCATGAGAATCGCTCTTCCTCTGGTTTCCAAATGAGTAGCTTGTACACACACTTCATCTAGATTCGTGGATTAAACATTAATATAATATGTCTCAAATAACTATGAAAAGCCAATATATTTGAGCAATGTTTCCTCGTGAAGACAAATCAACTCCTGTCCAAAGTCTGCCTCCTAAACTCTTGAGTATAACTTTGTACATTTTGTCCTTTGTTTGTCTAAAATTCTGCCATTCCATGGTTGCCTTTGTTTATAAGCCAATGGATAAAATTGTTTTAATTGCTATTATGAAATCATCTCCAAGAAAGCAAAATTTTCCATTCTTTTCATTTCTTCCCTTGTCTTAGATTCCCACCATATAAGTGTTGAGCTATCTAATCTTAATGAAGCTAACTGAATTTTAGTTTCATCATCTTGAATCTTTGTATCTAGAATAGACTTCAATTTGACGAACTCAGTTATCTAACTTTTCAGCATAACTTCTCCATTATAAATTGGTAACCCAAATTTTATAATGCTTTAATGAAGGAATTTGCTAAGGAGTTTTACCATGCCCATTGGGAAGATGTTTTGAACTTGAAGAAGAAGAAGAAGATGAGATGATGGAGGAGGAGAGGTGGTGGAGAAGCACCATCTCCATCCGCCTCGAGTCTTGTCACCACCGCCCTTACTGCATTGAAGGGTTAGAACCTTCACCACATCACTTGCCTCGCTCCAATATGGCTTTTCACCTATATCTCTCATCCTGCATGAGAGTCTCAGATGAGGTCCGCCTCATCCGGAACACGCTCATGATCTTCTGCAGATTCCGCCATGCTTCTGGTGAATGTCTCTCTACAACTCATGGTGAATGAAACTCCGCTTCCTCCTCGTTCGATAAGAACTTGGCTCCACAAGTTGACTCCTTCTCCTCGTGTGTGTGTGAGTTTCCCAACCCAGTATCAAACAAACTTGGGTAAACAATCAAGTCTTCAAAACCAAGCACTGATACCAACTTGATCTTAAAATGAAGAAGACTTGAAACTTGAATAATAATTGCAAGGAAATATTTATGTGTTTAAAGCAACTGGATCAATTTGTAACACATAAATACATAATTGAGGATTACTTATGTAGAAATACATATAGACAGAGACAAATCATTGAACATCAAACATAAACACAAGAACTTGATAAAGGAGTTCACCCAACCGCTAAGCATCTCCGGTCCACCCAATGGATCATTATTATTAAATTGCTCAAAGTGCCTAAAAACATACCTTTGCTAATGCTCAAAATGACAAACCGATCACTCCAATGGTTCGCCATAGTCATTCCCAAAACCCCCGCTTTGGGCTCTTTCTAAGACTTCAATCTATCGGTAAAATGAAGAAGATGGCCTCCGTGAAGTCTCCCTCTTCAACTTTACTGTCTCTGGTTCTACAATTCAGACCTTGTTCTCCAAACTGCCCACATCACTACTTGTTGAAGAACCCAAATACCCCATAATGCTAACCAAGACGGCATTAAAACCAGAACTAAGCATATACTTCTCCAAACTCTAACCGCCTCTAATGGGTCATATGGCCATGTGGATCACAAGGTAAAAGTGGTTAAATCATTTTAGAACGGCATAACCACCCATCGCCAAGTTAGGTCATAACAAATACATTTTTTAAAACCCCGCGACCATAGGCTATATGCCATGTTATAACCACATATATAAACCAAAGGTCCATGGCTATATCCATATACATTTTCCCGCGCATACATTACACAGCTAGCACCATGCATGGTTCCTACCGAACGAATGCCCAAGTCTCGGCCCGACCCCCCTGCATTCAATACAAAACATAAGTTTAAATATATATGCGAATATACATACAACAAGGAACAAGTGTGGGTATGTTGGTTAGCAGAGTGTTTCAAAGGCTAAGCCAGACAGAGGGTCCGTGGGTCGAACCCCGCGGACTCCCGATATAAATTTTACATATATGCAAATCCATATAAAACTAATCACACGGGCTGACAAGTGGCACCAATGGGTCAGCCACGTAACTGAACTTTATTGGCTATAAATGACATGTGTCAACACTCCATTGGGAAACTGCCATCCAATAAAAATATGCCACATCATCAAACCGCCATGTCATCAAGATGGTATCAATTTATCGCGGTCCAGACGGATCGTGACGGACAAAATACCAAGATCCCAAATTTTTACCTCGCTTGGCTTGGCGATCGCACATCTCCTCCATAATGATCAGCTTTGAGAAAGTAAATATACCACGGAATCAGGAAGACGAGACCTGATGCAATGGTAATCGTTGCCTCTATCTGGGCACTTTGAAAAATTGAGCAAATTTTGATCCCCTCGATCACCAACTCTCTGCAATTCTACCTATTATTAGTTGGTATATATGGATGGAATGAAATAAGGAATTTTTTGAAAATGGGACACTTTCCATCACATCAATGGTATATAAGACCTTGGGGATTATAAATACACATTCAACAACTCATATTAGGCATACAAAGTGTAGGATCAAGATTCCTATCTTGGAGAGGATCTCCTGGTGGGATGGTTTGATGGAGTTGTTTCATCAAGTGGAATACACAGTGGAGCAGGGGGGATAATAAAAATCAATGAGAGCACGATGTATAAGTGGTCTTTCAATACTGGACTTGGATCAAACAATATGGCAGAGTTACTTGGAGTTTGGGCAACACTATTGCCTTCTACAAGACTACATATCTCATAATTGCAGTGTTATCGAGATCCAAAAATCATTATAGATTGGTGCAATGGCAAAGGGAGGATTCATATTATCTCTTTAGATTGCTGGAAGATAAAAATAATAGAATTAATCACTCACTTTAGAGCTAATAATTTTTCCCATAATCAATCGAGAATTCAACAAGGAGGTCAATTTAACCATCAAAGCAGTAGAAAGCGCTCAAGGATCAGATTGGTATAATCTACTTCACTCAGTAGGAAGAAGGCTATAAAGGTCTTATCACTAGCCGCTTAAAATATTTTAATTACATCTCTCCAAGTTTAGGAATAAACTGCATTTCCTTCTTCACAGTAAGATAGCTGAATGTCACAAATGTGGTGGGTGGACATATTTTACAAGTTATTGGGAAGGGACATTTTGACATCCCTTTGTAAATCCCTAGATATTGCTTTTATGAGCATACATACTTCAAAGGAGGGCAATGATTGTAAATCCCATAACTTTTCATGGTCCCGCTTTGGAATAGTGGCGTTTTATGTATACAATTATATTTTCAATATAATGAGAAATTTTCATTTGGAAAAAAGAGAAGGTATGTCCCGATTAAATCCTCATGTCTTTCTAAAATTGTTGCTTCTTGTTAATATACTTTTAACCCTATATATGCCCTTTGTTAATATACTTTTAACCCTATATATTCCCCTTCGGATCATAACATAGTATCCTCCTTCAAAAGCTTTGTCCTCAAAGATTAGCAATTAAAGTTGGCTTTACATGTGATGAAACCAATTAATAGGATTTTCTTATGTTCCTTCTTCTTTCATTTGATGATAATCCATCCATCCAAAATCACCTATTTTCTTGGCCGTAATCCTAGGTCATAACACATGACAAGATTGGAAATGAAGAGTTTGAAGCTTCATTGCAAGTTCTTTGTGGCTATGATACTAATGTCTCCCTTGAAGTAGATGAAGTCAATGTTATAAAGGACTGTGCTCCAACATTCATATTCAATATTCTCCTTCAATTCTAGTTTCTTGGATGTATGTAAAAAATATTATGCTTGGTGATTTGGATCTTTGCTTTTGGAATGAATTCTAGTTATAACTTGGTCAAATATTCTTTACATTTCAAGTGTAGTTAAGGCAAGCAATCGACAAACCAGTATAAAATTCTATGAACCATGGGAGAGAAAATATGCATTCCCTTTGACTTTAAACTTACGTTTGGCAACATTTCAAGCACAAATGGATTCACATTTGCGTTCCTATTTTTTCTAATATTTTATATCTGGGTTAAGGTGACAAGGACTTATGACGTTAGAATCTGATCATTTCTAAAAAATGGGACTTTGTAGATTGGTATTAGCTTGCCTCTTCAGCAACAGTTGAATTGATTCAATGGTATTATTGCACTCAGAGAAGCAAGGTGCACTCTACAACACAGTATGGATGATATGTGTAACACTTATAAATGAAAATGAAAAAAAAATTGAGGCCTGTAAGATAAAAGAATGCAGGCCACTAATAATAATTACTATAATGTATAGTGTGATTAGGCCTAATGGTTAAGAACAAGTGTTTCCTCCATAGTGGTCACAGGTTTGAATATGGAGGGGGGTAAGGTAGGTACACTTCCACAGACTAAGAAGTCAAATCGTTGTGTAGAGAGGGACCCTTGTCCTACAAACAAGGATATCTCATACATCAATTTGATGCCTGGCTAGGCCTTGACCTTGGAATTAGATTATGATTAATAATGTTGTCATTAAAAAATTACATGTAATAATAAAATAAACCAACATAAATCCATCTTAACACCAGATCTTTTAAGCACCAAGGTTGTTCCTCAATTTTTTCTTCATCCCTCCAGGTGCTTAATAAATCTGGGGCTAAGATGGATCTATCCTGGTTCCTCAATTTTTTCTTCACCCCTCCAGGTGCTTAATAAATCTGGGACTAAGATGGATCTATCCTGTTGTTCTACAACAATTCTCTTGTTGAATCTACTGGTAAGTGCCATCTCATCATCTTTGAAAGTAGTTAGTGTATTACACAAATTTCTAATTCTATTGCAGAAAACACTTTGGTAGTCAAGATGTACTTTGTTGATTTGAATGAATGATTTTTTTGTAGACTTGTGATTATAAAAGTTTTATGATTGAAGAAACCAGAGGAAATTTCTTTTGTTGTTGCATAGTTCATCCAAAGAGGTGGTGCATTAAATAACTATTATTTGTATCATGGTGGAACAAATTTCAATCGTGCAACAAAAGGCCCTTTTATTATAACAACCATGACTATGATACTTTCATTGATGAATATGGCATTTTGATGCAACTTGAATGCGATCACCATAATGAGTTATACAAAGCCATTAAATTTTGTGAAGCAATATTGGTCAATTTAGATCCCAAATACACATATTTTGGCCCTGGACTAAATGCACATGTTTACTCGGTGGGACCTGAATTATGTGCAGCATTTCTTGCTACATATAAATACCAAGGCTGGAGCAATTGTGAAGTTCAATGGGCACTCTCATCATTTGCATGCGTTGTATGTCAGAATCCTCCCTGATTAAAAAAATGCGGCCTTCAACACTTCAAGGATTGGTTCATGTTATTGTACAGTTTGTACTTGGAAGTAAAGGATAGGTGAAACAAAGGCAAACTGGCGAAACTGAGACTATCCTACCACTGTCACCTCGATAGGATAACTCTTTCTGTTTAGGGTGGTAGGCCTAGGGGAGACGTCCCCAATGACCTGGGGTTTTGAGAAGGCAAAGGCTTATGGCTAAGTAAAAGTTTCCCCCTTACAAGTCACCATCGATCAGAATGTTCGACTAAACAACCAATAAAGATAAAAATAACCAGAAGTGTACCTGCTCGAAGTGATAAAATCATGATAGCTCTTGTGAACTATTGAATTGGAATCATGCACCCAATGGGTACATCAAGGAAAGCGATGAGCATGGATAACAAAACTATCATGTGGATACAGATCCACAAACTGCACACATAAGTACTGTGCTAGAATATGAATTTTCCTTTTTAATTTGGAACAACAGTAAGATGTTTTCACACAAAATTGTGATTAATGTGCTTGTTGTCCAAGAATTATTGAAGGCAGGTGACGAAGACTAAAATTCTGAAAGAGGACCTGACCGAGGATGAAGGTCAAGACTTCTGAAGTGGCCGAATGAGAAAGGCATCGCAGGTGTTTTGAGAAAAGAACACTGAGGACAGTGTTCATTTAAGGGGGAGGGCATTGTAACACCCCTGTTTCCCCCAATTTGTAATTAATCATAGAATAGGAATTACCATGCTAATGCATGAGGAAAATGTAAATGTATTATTGTTTGAGTTGCCAATAACTGACTGTGGGGTTGAAGCCTTGAAAGTATTGGCCATGATATCACTAGAGGAAGAATGTGAAAACCATACAAGAGGGGTCATATATCAAATAACCCCAAATCTTCATGATAAGGATGAAAAACCTCCTTCGAATCCCAAGGAAAGGAAAGCAGTCAATGAAGAAAGAATGTTGGTTGAATCACCAACCACCCCCCATGAATGGAAACATGGGCTGTCAGCCTGAAGTACTGCAGGGACCTGCAGACCTGAGTTTCCTTCTAACAGAAGGAACATGATAGGTCAGTGAAACCATCCAAGGTAAGAGGGACACATAGGAGAGGAGAAGGACACACAAGACAAGAACAGGAGCTCGCAAGGGAGAGGCGTGAAGCTCTTCAGCGGATCACGAACAAAAGTTCGCGAGCTTGATGTCGAAGAGCATCTGAGAAACCTCGTCGAGGCCACAAGCGAGTGAGAAAGCTCCGAGTTGCAGAAAACAAGACCCAAACAGAAACTGAAATAGAGAGAGTACCCTCGAGAAGAGTGAGAGTTCCCTGGTGATATCATGGCTTGGCACGGGGGTGGCCAGAGTGCTAATATTGAATGCCTCTGAGCCTATGGTCGGGTGGAAGGACAAACACCCACAGTCAGTTGGTTGGCGACAACCTGTAATAGATAAGTGATTTCTTACTCTGTGTAATTTAGTTGTAAATGGGCATGAATTTGGTTATACAGTGTATGTTTTAGGAATTGTGCTTGATTTCTGAATGGATATACTGTGTCTCTTTCCTTACTGCTTGGCTGTATAATTAGGCCAGTAAGAGATTATATGGATAGGACATGATTGGTACTCGTAAATACTTGTGTCCCGAGGTGACTTGAGTTAGAGCCACGAACTGTGAGTTCGTCGACCTTAGGCATAGTCTCATGTACACATGCCAACCTTCCTAGTTGTCTAGAGTCCCTTGGAGGATGAATTATGTTAAGCTCGGGAGAGGTAGTGTAGTTATGCACAGGCTCCCTATGAGGCAAGTAGAGACTGAGACTCACTCAAGTCCTAGACTTGAAGAATGAGCGCAAGGCGTGCACGAAAAAATCTTCTAAGAGTCAAGTCCAGGAGAAAGAGCGCAAAAATCTTAATTCCTTCATAGCTGAGAAAGCTCAGGAGGGACAACACTTTTCGTAAGTGCTGGCGAGACCCAATAATTGGCTTGCAGTAGAAGATTGAAGGCTGAGACCTTTGAAGCGTTGGAATCTTCCGAGATCGGGAAGAAAGACAAAGCTCAGGAGGAAGAGCAACAACAGCCCTTAGATCAACTGTAGAGTGTGGATCTGGACCATTGAAATCCTACGTCCAGACACACAGGATAGCGCGCAAGAGGAGAGGATTTGAACGACGGTATATAACCGTTAGATCTGGAGCGGGGACCGAGAGTCGTTGGATCTGGAGATAGGCGCACGAATGAAGTCCCGAAATCACTTCAACCGTTGGATCGTTGGAGGACAGGTGGCGAACATCCGGAAGCCACCGGGGTTTCGGAACTTAGGCGTATAGGAGTGGTGAAGAACGAGGATTCGCAATCACCGAAATCACGAGGGTTATTCTGGATCGTTGGATCTAGGGTGACACATGGCAGAGATCTAACCCATCGGAGTTTCATCACCCGGGATACCCAAGGGCAAGTTTCCTTGTCTTCACATGTCGCGAAATCTCGACTTGCGAAACCCTGAAATGGCATAGCATGTATAGAGTTTGGATGTTTCGGTGTTTCGACAGCCGGGAAGCCCAAGGGTCAGTTCCCTTGTACTCGTCAGTCGAAAAATCCCGACTTGCGAAACCCCAAAATGGTATAGCATGGTTAGAGTTTGGTGTTCCGGCATTTCAGCACCCGGGATACCCAAGGGCAAGTTTCCTTGTCTTCGCATGTCGCGAAATCCCGACTTGCGAAACCCCGAAATGGTATAGCATGGTTAGAGTTTGGTGTTTCAGCATTTCAGCGCCCGAGATACCCAAGG
>SNQJ01S0307977.1:0-10069 GCA_010110895.2 Picea sitchensis
CAGCTTTAGGCCATTAGTTGTAATTTAGATTAGTAATGTTATTTTATTTATGTCGGCTTTAGGCCATTAAACCTCCTAGTCTCCTATATATACCAAGGAGATATTTTCATTTTGAATCATCTTGTACTTGAACATTTAAGTGGCGTAAAAGGAGGTTGCCCCATCGAAGAGGATTATTATCTGAGATTATCTTTTTTTCAAGGCGTTGAGTACTTTTCCTGAGGTTTTTCTATGCTATATTGATGTTTGGTTCTTAACATCCATGGACCGACTTCAAGAGTTGAGAAGCTTAATCTCGCAGCCGCGAATCTCACAGGCGCTCTGGTTGGAGAGCTTGGTCAACTTAGTGCGATCAATTCCCTGAGAACATCAGTGGATTACCAGCGTATAATTTGAGTTTATGTGGCAATGATTGGTACTACAGTTTGAGTCCCAATTTCAATATAGAGGGGACACCTTTCTGTGATGCATTTCAACTCCCAATTAAACAAAACCGTTCTCAGCAGCCCATTAATAATAATACGTTACTAGCACAGGGCTTTGAGGTAACATGGCAGGTCGCCCGAAATAGAGATCAAAGATGTGGATCTTGTTTGAATAGTAATGGGAATTGTGGTTATGATATATCAAAACCTACAATGCTTCTTTGCTATTGTCGCAATGGCACATATCATCCAGACAAATGCCCCCACCAATGGTACTCGACCTCGACACATGTCAGCGATTATAATAGGTTTCTCTATCATAATTGCGCTGACAGCAATAGCAGTAGTACTGTTCTTATCGTTGAATGACAAAGAAGGGTAATGAGAGCTACAACTCAGCAGAGGGAGCAGAATTCCCATGAAGAGGACCAGAACGATGCAGGAAGCCATCTATTTCAACAAAGTCGATGTGCATTTATCGTAGTGCATTAACGTACAAGAAAAATATCGTTAAAGAAGGTTATGGAAGTTGTTGGAATTGCAGTCATCACTAATATTTGGTCATTCGGGAAAATAAGAAAAGCAATAAAAATCTCCAATTCCAGCGCTAGATTTCATGTATTGTTGCAGCTGTCAGAATCCTTCGATTGAAAATGTAGGAGATGTGTTATTAAATTGCATGACAAAAAGGCATGCGATATCGGTTTCAGTCGAAAGTTTAGGGTTTCAGGAAAGATGAGGCAAGACATTACAAACAATGAGCAACGGCCCAATTCAATTTATCATGCCATTTTAATAGGATAGAATTCATACAACATGTTCCCTTATTAAAAGTGTGCAGGAGGTGGTGACAGATATTTTGTGCCTTGTAGACGCATAATGTAATCATAGCAAATGGAAGGTTTCTAGGCCCAACATTGCATGTGAGGAATGAAGATACACTTAGTGTGAAAGTCTACAACAGAGCACAGTATAATGCCACCGTCCACTGGCATGGAATTTGTCAGTTTCGCACAGGATGCTTGATGGTATTTCCAGATTCTGTTATTCGGCTCCATACTACTCGAACCCCAGAATTTCTAGGGTTGAGCTCTAGTGAGGGTCTATGGCCACTGTCACATTACGACGATGATTTTATTGTGGGCAAAAGATTCAGTGATCAAGGGCTTATGCCGGTGCCCTCCAGATGGAAGGGAGAATGTTAAGTGGGTGCCAAGTTAAATGCTTACCACTGCAACAATAAACTCATCGGTGCCTGCTACTTTCACAAAGAATAGGAAGCTTGTTGAAGACGTTGATCTTGAACGTATTTCAAAGAACACACACAAGTCCGGCAACACCAAGCACTGCAAGAATGTGGGACTGAATATGTTAGAAGAACTACTAGCATTGGAGTCAGGGTCATTGCCTGGGTAAGGAGCCTTGGGGCATCACAAACCGATACATCAACCTCTCAAAATTCGGAGGTGATACCTGTGTTACAAGGCATCGAATTTGCCGAGTTTCTCTTAAAACACAGGTGATTCAACATTCGGGAGGAAGTTTCTTGTTTGCCAAAGGTAGCAGAATTTTAAATCATCTGGAATGGTTGTGTCAATGAAAAATCTTGATCCTGCATTTCAAGGAGTCGGTCAAAAAGTTGGTTTAGATATCTGGCGCATTTCAACAAGTTCTAATACCAAATTCTGACTATGGTAAATTTTATTCTAGAGATTCTTATGTAGTTTTGCGGACAAGTTCAGGCAGAGGCGGAAGTTATCAATATGACATACATTTCTGGCTTGGCAAGGACACTAGCCAGGATGAAGCTAGAACAACAGCTATCAAGACTGTTGAGCTTGATGCAGCCCTAGGAGGTCATTCAGTGCAATATAGAGAATTACAAGGCCAAGAAACTGATAATTTTTTGTCATATTTCAAACCTTGCATCATTCCCTTGGAAGGAGGCATGGCTTCTGGATTCAAACAGCTGGAGGCGATAAAGTTTGAGACACATCCTTTTAAATCAAATTTTGATTCATGGCCACTAGGTAGCGGAATTCCTGGCTCTAAAGATCGGAGAAGCAAAGCAAAATCTTTATTTTTAATTGCATTCCTATTGTGTTCAAGAGCTTTCTATTAAATTCATTTCCTCTATACTTGAACGAGTTTTTCCCAGTGCACACCAATGTTTGTAACGACAGAACATCTGGAAGTCGCGGAGTCTAGAAGACAAACCATTTCAGATTCCTGGAACACAAAGAGTTTTAGATATTTCTTTTAAAAGATAGATGTATGTAAGAGAGAAAAGGGGGGAGCGCTAGGGAAAACCTCTTTCGAAGAGGGGTTCATTGTAATTGCTGAGCTATTTTGTAAACCAGGAACGAAATAATACAGAAGATGTTTTACTTGCGACTGTGAGATTCATCACGATCGATTTCTTTCAGTATGTTTCTCCTTATTTCAGCTGTGTTAAATCTATTTGGAATTCATTTATATGTTCCTTACTCACAGTTGATATTGCCTTTATCATATTGTTTATTTCTTCCTTAATCCGTCAAGACTGTGTTTCATTTCGTTTTCTTCTAACTGATGTGCTTCGTTATACTTTAGTATGACCACTACTATAGCGAATGGATTTGGGTTTTCTGTAATTGTTTGCTGCCTTTCCTCTGCACCAGCTATCAGTGGGTGTAAGACCAGCCTACACTTCCAAAATTCTGCATATATTCCTTGCTACATCGGCCTTTCCTTTCCTTTTTCTGCTACCACACCACTATTATCAAATCGTTGAAAGATAGACTTACTTTGCCTCACTTTCCGCAAGTCATATGATCACTGCTATTATCTCCTTTCCTCAGTTTTCACTTGACTCCATGCCCAATGGACCATTTCCCTAGTTTAACCCCCGAACTCTAAAAATCCAAGACCATCATTTACCCATAAATCTGCCCACCATTTCACATTTACTGAAGATCATTTTGTGACATTTTTCGAGAGATCCCTCTCGGGTTGGAGGAGGGCAACTTCTAATCTAAAGTGGTTCGAGGTTGCCTCGGTATTGATTTGCTGCAACCCATTTCAGTTCCGAGTGTAAACATTTCCTATGTTTGATTTCATATAGTTATTTTAGGAACCTCATCCCTAGATTCAAGGAAGGAATGCGCTCTTGTTTACTATTTTTTGTTATTTTCTATTTCTTGTGATCTATTCATGGATTAGATCCATATCTTTGGGTAACTGAGTCATCACATGACTTCATGGGTTAGTGAACTAACTATTTATAGATTATATGGCCAAATTAGCGCATTTAAGATCTAATTTAAGTCTAACTAGGTTCGTGCATTCTGCAATTTGAATTTCCTCTTCAAGGATTAAAAACTCTTATATATACTCATATTGTGGGTCAATGATATCAATGTGATGAAGTAATTAAGTATTTTCTTATGTGCTTCAAGAGTTAATATTATCTTTATTATTTATTTCTTGAAAAATGCTATGAGTATTGTTCTTCTTTAGGTTTCTAGATCTCCTTGAGCTCCTTGCAGGTGATCATGAATTATTACAAAAAGATTGCAAAAAATTATTGATCTCTTTACTAAAAGTTTTGATCCTTCCCTTTGGGATTATTTCTCTAAAGAGGATCCATAGGTTGTGTATTCTATAGATATCCCTTTTGTTTCACATTTTGATTCTCTTACACTGATTGATTCTCCTTCTCATTCTTAATATGAGTTTGAAGAATATTTCATCTATATTAAAATGATTTCTCTACCTACTTCTTGCATTGAATAACTCTAATCCCATCTTAATTATAACATATTTTGGATATGCATTGTCATCGCTCTTGTAACACCCCTGTTTCCCCCAACTTGTAATTAATCATTAATTATGATTACAATGCTATGGCATGTGAAAAATGTAAATGTATTATTGTTTAGATTGTTAATGACTGATTGTGAGAGTGAAGCCTTGAAGTACTAGCCATGATATCACTAGAGGAAAGTGTGAGGAAACTGTAAAGAGGGTTCATTATGTCAAAATGACCCAATTTCTCCTTGTTGAAATAAAAATCCTCATCTGGATCCCAAGGAAAAAAACCAGTTAATGAAAGAAGGACTGGTGGTTGAACAATCAACTACCCCCATGAGTGAAATCATGAAGGATTTGTCTAAGGAGACAGAAAATTGTTAGCCTAAAGTACCACAAAGTGCAGTTTTCCTGCAGGCCTAGACTGACCCGAGTTTCTTTTGACAGAAGGAATAAGATAGGTCTAGAACCTTCTTGGGGAGGAAAAAGGCATGCAAGAATACACATGAAAGGAAGAGAGTAAGAGACACACCAGGGAGAAAATGTGCGACCCAAATATGTAGAGAGAAAGAGGAGGAGTGCATGAGACTCTCCAACTAAGAGGAAGAACAAAAGGATTTAATTCGTTCTGGTTAAAAGGAAAGAACAAGAGAAAGGATCTCGAGGAATATGCAGAAAATAGGACCTGAGCAAAAGATCATGAGGTTGATGCTGAGGGAGCATATGATAAACCTCACAGAGGCTGTGACAGAGAAAGAACCTCTGAGAAACTGTAAAGGTTCCCCAGTGATATCATGGTTTGGCATGGGGGTGGCCATAGTGCTAAGAATGAATGCCTCTGAGACTATGGTTAGGTAGAAAGGTGAACACCCACATTCAGTTGGTCAATGATCGACTGTAACAGATAATTATTTCGTTTACCATGTGCACTTGGATTGAATGCGTGATTTGAATGTCTGTAATTGTGATAAATTGTGCCTCGTGTGATATTAATAGTTATAATTCTTACTGCTCTTCTTTAATTTGTTGCATTTGAATGGGTGTAGGGTGATAAGTTTGGCCTCTAGGATGGTTCGCAAATACCTCTCCTTGTTTTAGAACTTAAGTTCTATGAATTGGAGGGCACTCCCTTTAAACCAATTATACAAGAGGCCACGAGCTCATGCCCACGAACTTAACCAAATCTTAGCTAAGAGTTAAAGAGTGTAGCCTATGGAACTTGACAAAGCCTCATATGATCAAAACCATGGAACCCAACGCTACGCCGGATGGGAGCTAAACCTTCTAAGTTTCAAGGCTTCGGGGGTCCAGAGATCCGAGATGTTGGAATCCTCATAACATCAAGATTTGCATCGAAGGCGACCTATAAAACTGGTAACTTGACGGATGACTGACAACTGGAGGTCAGATACCCATCAATGTAGGATTCATCTCCTTGCTAAACCTTCATCCACTCCTCATACACGAAGCAACGTGAACCATCGATCTGAGGGTGCTTCGTGATCTCTCCCATCCGTTCGATCTAAATAGTGGTCAGTTCGGCATTGACCTACTCCAGGGGAAAAGGAGTGTTAAGTGATCAAAATCCTAGAACACCAAACTCGCAAAGTGAGAAGAGTCGTAGATCTGAGGACGTTGCGGGACTGTTCCTGGTCATTGGATCTAGACAGTGGTCATCTCGACACTGAACACTCTGGGGATAAAGAGGAAATTACATACCGTATCCCCCGAACGTCGAACTTGCGAAGTAACGGAGGTCGTGGATCTATGGAACTATGTGGACACATCTTGACCATGAGATCTAAGGGGCGTTGGGAAGTTATTAGTCTGGACTTATGTGGAATGTTGATGTCATCCAGGGTGATGTGGACCCACATTCGACGTGCCATGTGTCACCTTGATTCGTGTTTTTTCATGACCCTATGTGCCCATTGGAATGTGACACGTGTCTCCCATTGATAGAGCCATGAGTCATCTATGTTCTTTGTTGCATGTCACTCCCTGGTGTGTGGTTGATTGAACTAATGGCTAATGGGACTTCGTGAGTTCAGTAGTTCGGAACTCCAAGAGAATTAAGGTGTTAGAACGTATGCTACAAAAGGGGCCGAAGGTCGAAGATACGTGGTAGGACCTCGGGAATTCATGAGTTCAGAACTCCAAGAGGTTTAGGATGTTAGGATGTATGCTCCAAAGAGGCCGAAGGGCGGAGCTATGTGGAAGGATTTCAGTGCTTCGGAGTTCTAGATGGTTTGCGTGTAGTATAACAGATGAGTCGAAAGGGTCGAAGGAGAGAGCCACCTGGTAGAACTCTGGGACTTTGGAACTGTAGAATGATTCAGACATGGATAGGAAGGAAAAAGGGTCGAAGGCCCAGTGAACGCGATGGGGTGGGGAACATCCCCTGTAATCATCTTTCCAGTGGCCATGTCATCGCTAAGGGATGACGACCATGGTCAAGTCTATGCTAGGTGTAATGATGCGAATGAGGTGAATCCATGTGGCATTTGACCCATGATGCTTGCAGAACTTCATAAGGGCATAACTTCCAATCCAGAGCCCGGATTTTAGCATGGTAACAATGCTTGGAAAGCTCTTGATGAGAAGAAGGTGATGGAGATCTCAAGAAGAGGATTCAAGATGATGGAGGAAAGAGAAATTTTGATGCCCCATCCCTAAAAAGGGTACTTAAGGGTCAACTGTGTTACAACTCTCTTTGGGCTAAACTACATCTCCTTCTTTCTTAGCGCTCTGGTAGTAGCACGGTCATGGATTCTATAAATTATTCTTCTTTTCCACCTCTAAAATATCCTCTTTCCTCTTATTACCATCATTCATATACTATATTTTCTTCCCCTCCTTATACATGTTTATTTTCCCTACAAATATGACTATTCCACAAGATTCTCCTGATAAAAGAAATGATCACCATATCAAGCAAGCTCAAAGAGAAACTAATATTCAAATATTTCAAAAAAGAATTAAAGGAAAGAAAAAAAACCTAGGAAACTTATAGAAAAAGTTACATTTGACAAAGAAAAGATCTAGATGACACAACTAGCATGTGAGTATTCTTCTGATGAAGATTTGAGCAGAGCCTATCAATAAGTAGAAATTGGAGAAGAAGAAGAACAAGAAGAGGAGTACCAAGTATAAATATGAGAATCAAGACTATATCCTTTGGATCCTTTAGACTTGATAGCTACATAGATAACCACTCTAACAGTTATGGATTTTAGCTCATTGATGCTTGGATCTTTTGTGTTAGGAGTTTGCTTCTTTCTTTCCTAGATTACTTGGTACTCCTCTTCTTGTTCTTCTTCTTCTCCAATTTTTGCTTCTTGATAGGCTCTGCTCAAATATTTTCACAAATTTTGAAGAAAGACCTTGTTATTATTGGGAATCAGTGCATACAAAGGTAAATAAATTAATGGTGGTCTCTTCCACATCACAAGGTGTGCCCCTAATTTCCCAATAAATATAAATAGTATACCATTTTATATTACTCTCATGTACATCCTAAGTGTGCCTAATGGTTAAGAACTTATGTTTCCTCCTAGGAGGTCACATGTTGAAATCTAGAGGGGGTTAGGGTATGTATACATTTGTATACTTTAGCACTCAAATCGTTGCACAGAGGGGGTCACTTTTCCTACAAAAAACAAGGTCACATACACCAATTTGGTGTCTGGCTTGGTCGTGACCTTAAAAATAGATTATTATTATTATTATTATTATTATTATTATTATTATTATTATTATTATATTAGTGCATATATTTTTTTAGGATAAGACTTTGTGCAACATTTTCCACTAACCATGGAATATGAATGGATTTCCATGAAAATAAGGGGAATCACAAAAAGGATTCCTTACAATAATATTTATAAGATCAAAATACCAGATTTTGTAGTATGTGCAAAACAACAGGAGGATTCAATGGATAAAATTACAAAGATCAAAAAGATTGTAAAGAATGTTAATCTCCATGTTGAATCAATTCTTTTTCCTATCATAGAGAAGATAAAAATCCATTGCACAATAGACATTCCCAATGTTTTTTGGGAAAGAGAGAAATAATTTTTTGATCTTCCATATGGCGAGAATTTCAAAGGTACTCCACAAAAAGTAGTTTTTATTCCCATGTCACCAAAAGAATGGAGGATGTGCAAAGAAGAAATACAAGAGTTGCTTGACAAGAAATTGATTGAGAAAAGAATAATCCCATGGGAAAGCACCACATTTTAGTTAAACAAGCACTCTGAGCATAAAAGAGGTAAAATTAGGATTGTGATAAATTTCAAAGAATTGAATAAAGATTTGCTTCCTTTGAGATATCCAATTCCTAATAAAAAGGTTGTATTCCTCAAAATCCACAATTGTAATGCTTTTAGCAAGTTTTATCTATAGAGTGGATTTTGGCAGATGGGGATAGATCCCAGAGATAGATTCAAGAATGGGTTTACAGTACCACAAGGACAATTCTAATGGTGGGTAATTCCATTTGGATTGAAGATTGTTCCTTCTAAGTTTAAAAAAGGAATGGAGGACATCTTCAATGATCTCAATTTCATCTAGTATATATAGATGATATTCTTATTTGTTCTAAATATTTGAAAACTCATTTAAATCATCTTGAAATATTCTATCAAAAAAATTTAAAACATGGAATTGCACTCTCTTCAAAAAAAATATGGAAATTGGTAAAACCAACATCAAATTCTTGGTAATGATCATCTCTAAGGGAAAGATCCAACCACAGGGTCATGTGTTACATAAGCTTACTTCATTCCCTGATGAGATCAAGGATAATAAATAGTTGCAAAGATTTCTTAGTGCTCAAAATTATATCAAATACTTCTACAAAGACCAAGCAGAAGATGCTTCCTATTTATAAAAAAGATTGAAAAAAGGAAGATGTACCATGGACACCCCACATGACAAAATGTGTTCAAAGAATCAAATAAAAGGTGAAATATCTTCCTAAATTGAATCTTCCTATTGAAGGTTTCCCTTATATTCTTGAGATAGATGCATCAGATACTATTTGGTCAAGTGTATTACTTCAAAAGAAAAATAATGTTGAAGAAATATGTATGTATGCTTCTAGTACTTTCCATGATGCAGAGACTAGATATTCATCTAGTCACAAGGAGATCCTTGTAGTAAAGAAAAGCATTTCCAGGTTTAGATTCTAGTCTTTTCCCCATTGAGAGAATAACTATGGTTAGGTACCTAATGTACAAGAACAAGATAGCCAACATGGAAGACAAGAGTATTCCTAAGATTACTTCAAACTCTAGTCTAAATTACATGTGGCTTAAGTAGGGTTGGCATAAATTTGCCAATTCTTGGATAAGTTATTGGGGAATAAAGGATGATGTCACTTTGCAGAATAATAATAACATTAAAAATATTATTACATCTAACTTTAAGGAGAAATTGTGGTGTGATAAAGAATTAGAGGATAAAGAAAATTAATATACTATAAGAAGGTGATCAACCCTAATCTAGAAGATCAAAAGTATCTATTTCTTTTGACTAGTGTAAAGAAAAAAAATCAACATTGCTAAAATAAGAACAAACTCTTATGAGCTCCATAGTGAAATGGGGCGTTAGACAATTCCTAAAAATCATGGGTTGGAAGATTTTGTCAACTTTTGACACTAAGAGATTTTAAGATGAAAAACACTCTCTTAGAATTTCCTATGTACTCCCACATTAAATCAAAATTTCAAAATATTTTTTATAACACTGACCTTCCTAATCTTTTTATTTAACCATTGGAATTGTAACTCATTGGAGTGATCTAGGTTAGGCCCAAGATCAAACTTATTAGCAGCCACTATAACCAAAGA
>SNQJ01S0307978.1:0-10069 GCA_010110895.2 Picea sitchensis
TTCCATTGGCATTGAGGGAAGGATTCCTAGCAATGATAAAGTTTGCATTATGACTAGTGATACATCTTATCCACCTAGCTTCTCCGCAGGGGTTCCAGTGATCTCAGGCATTCAAGTAAGAGAGTCAATGGACTTGAAGATGCCTTCCAGTCCATCTCTTGTGGGTTTTTTTTAGTCAAGGGTGGAGCTGGGGTATAGAGAACCCAAAGAGGACGATCATTCCCTCAACTCGGTTCTAGAGTCTATGATTCCTTTTATAAAGGATAATGGTGATGCTATCAAGTTACTTATCTTTGTAGGGAGGAAATGCATTGACTATGTAGAGTCTTCTGAGGTGGCTAGCTCAAATATTAAGATGGGGAGACAAGGGAGAGAGTTTTCTTGGTTGAGGGGTATAGGTATAGATATTTCACCCATAAAAACGAGAAGCTGCCGGAATATTTTGACACAAAAATCGGTGAAGATTACAAAGACAACACCCTCTACTAGTGACACTGAGCCTCTTAGAGTATTGAAAGCCTTGGTGAAGGCTAAGTAATGTTTTTACTTTCCTTAAATGCTCGAGGGATCAGAGGAACCCTCAAAGTTGCTTCTATTCGGCATTTTTTGGCACTTACTCTTCTGGAGATTATTTTTTTTCAAGAAACATTAGTCTCAGCACAGAAAGCGAGATATTTTTTACTCATTTTTTGGCCTTCCTGGGCTGTTTTCTCGGTAAACACAGTGGGTAATTCGGGTGGTTTGTTATCTTCCTGGAACCCCTCACTTTATGACCTGGTTCCTTGTCTAACGGTGGGGGGCATTTTGCTTACAGGTAGGTCATTGTTTTTTAATAAGGAGATTGCTCTACTCAACATCTACAATCCATGCATTAATAGGAAGGCTTTTTGGAACTTAGTGGAAGGAAATGACATACTTTCTATCAAAAATTTAATTATGGCAGGGGATTTCAATCTTCTGCTTTCTCCAGACGAGGCCTGGGGGGGGGTCTAAGGTTGGTGTTTTGGATTATTATTATATTTATTTATTTTCCTCTAGAAATTTAATTGACATCAAGCCTACTAAACCGGTTCCCACTTGGAGGAATGGTCGCCCCAGTCTAGAAGTAGTATCAAGGCGTTTTGACAGGTTTCTAGTGGCTAAAGATCTTATACTTGATGTGGGATTTTATAGATCTTGGGTTGAATTCCTCTTTATCTCGGACCATGCCCCGATGCTCTTACAGCTCGTTGCTCAACGTACCTTTAAAATCTATCCTTTCAAATTCAATGAATAGTGGCTCAGTGAGAAGGAGTTTATAGAGTTAGTGTATAAAGTTTGGACAGATCCGGTGTATCTGACTAAAAGAGGCAAGCAAAATAGACTTATATGGAAGTTACAAGTCCTAAAAAAATAATCCAGAAGCTGGAATAATGAAATTAAGACAAAAAATAAAGCAAAGATGATTGAGATCGAAGTCGGGATTACAGAGAACATTAAGTCATTGTTGGAAGGTCATACTAATGTAGAATCTGAGGTAGATTTTTGGGCTCTGGAGATCGAAAGGAATGGGTTACTTAGGAAAGAGGAAGAGCTTTGGCGCTTACGCAACAGGGAACTTTGGCTAGAATGCGGTGACAAGAACACCAAGTACTTTCATAAACTAGCAAGCTACAATAGAATCAAAAATCATATATGGGAAATCAAAAGGGAGGCATGCGACTTGGTTTCTGATCAAAAGTCTATCAAGTGTGAAGTTGTGCAATATTTCAAACAATTTTACAGGGCATCGACTTCAAGGTATATAGCTGATCAATGAAAGATGGTGGAACTCTTTTCATTGATGATCAATGAAGAAGAATCGAGCACATTATACAGGCCAGTATTGTTGGAGGAATTGATAGATGTACTTTCACACTGTAAGAAGGAAATAAGTATGGGCCTAGATGGGTGGACAATAGAGTTTTTCTTTCATTATTTTGAGCTAGTGGGGGAAGATCTGTTGGATATGGTGGAAGAATCAATAACTCTAGGCAGTATAATGGGTGGACTAAATTCTAATTTTTTGACCTTGATTCCAAAGGATAATAACCCTAATAATTTTGAGGACTTCCATCCTATTTCTCTATGTAACCTATGTTACTAGCTTATATCCAAAATTGTTGCCAACCAGATTAAGCCCTTCCTGTCAAAGTCAATCTCGTCTGAACAGATGGTCTTTCTGAAAGGGAGGCGTATACAAGATGCAATTGGAACAACTCATGAAATCCTTCATAGTATCAAGAAGAAGAAGATGCAGGCCCTTGTCCTTAAACTGTACTTAAAGAAATCCTATGACTGCATTGATTGGGATTTCCTTAGGCTGATTCTTCACAAAATTGGATTAGGGATAAATATGAATAATTGGATCATGTCTTGCCTCACTTCTTCGTCCTTTGTTTTATTACTCAATGGGGAAGCTACATATTTTTTCAGAAGTGGGAGGGGAGTAAGGCAGGGCTTCCCTCTTTCTCCTCTTCTTTTCATTCTAGTTATGGAGGGCCTCAACCTATTATTGAAGAACAGTCTGGAAAAAGGAGAGATTCCAGGGATCAAGGTTGCCAAAGTGACCAAAATTATTCACTTGTTGTTTGTATACGGTGTGATGATTATTTCTAAGCAAGCCTTGGGGAATGGAGAGAGATTGATAAACTGATTAGTTTCTTTTGTAGAGATTTCGGACTTGCAATGAATATTTCTAAGTCTACGGTCTATTCTGTTGGTATCTCGGAGTCATATGTGTCCCCTTACAAATATTTCCTTCCCTTTTCTTTTAGTGACCTCTCAAATGGTTTATGTTATCTAGGGTATACTTTAAAAACTGGAGCACATCAAGCAGCAGATTGGAGTTGGCTTGTTAAAAAAGTCACTAATAAAATCGATCTTTGGTGCAACAGGTGGCTCTCTTTGGGTGGGAGATTTATCTTGATTAAATCTGTACTGGAAGGCCAAGCAGTTTTCTGGATGTCCATGGAAGCCTTGCCACAGTCGATTTTATCCAAAATCAAAAAACTGATGTTCCATTTTTTATGGAATGGTCAGTAGGATCGCAAGAAATTTCATCTCTGTCGGTGGGAATTTTTGTCTAGACCCAAGAAGTATGGGGGTTGGGGTCTCCATAATCTCAATACTTTCAATTTGGCTTTGAACACGGCCACTCTTTGGCGCGTATTAAATCAGGAGAGCCTCTGGCACCAAGTAATAAGAGACAAATATCTTCAGAATTCCTCACTTATCAGCTGGATTAGAAGGCCATTACATAAGTACTTTTTATCTTCCGGGATCTGGTTAAGTCTTCTTCGCTCTTTGTCGATTATCAATCATTGAATAACCTGGTGTCCTAGAGCCAGGCATTCTATAAATATTGGGCGTGACAGGATTATGGGCTTGGGTGCTGGCTCATTCCTCAGTAAAGAACTCCTCTCAGTGCTTACTCATAGACAGGTGATAACCCTTTCCCATGCTAAAGAAAGGCATGAGTTTGTCTTCTCTACAGAGACTTGGTGGTCTAGTGATGAGCTGGGGTTGTCAGGTGAACTAGCATCATAATCGACTATGTATACCTTGGAATTAAATGGTACAAGTATCACTCTAAACTCCAATTTGATGGATGAACTCAGGTGGTCGGATGGGGACGGTTCTAGGGAGATCACTATCTAGAATGTATACAATGCAATTTTCACTACACAAAATATGTCGATTGTGAGTGGATGGATGGTTAATTTCTGGAAGTGTTGTGATCAGTTGAAAATTTCACTATTTTTTTTGCTGGCAGCATTTAATAAAGTCTTGACATGGGACACATTGTTGAAAAAAGGTTGGATAGGTCTGGGTTTTTTCCACCTATGCAGAGCAAGCACAGAAGATGCACCACACTTATTCATCCATTTCTCTTTTACTAAGAAGGCATGGACTTTTTTGGCGCATTATCAACCGTTCAATTGTGTGTGGTTTGGCCAGTCCAATGTTGAATGTATGGATGTGTGGCTCCTAAACCAGACAAGATCCAAAATTCTACCACTGTTCACGATCTGGTACATTTGGAAGGAGTGTAACCTAGCTTTGTTCGAAGGGAAAATTCCCTCGGCGTTAGCGGTTTCTTTGAAGACTAGTGCCGCAATCAGGAAAAAACAAAGAGACATTAATCCCCAGGTATTAAGGATAAAAACTTGCAACTGAATTTTGGATTTTGATGTGGCTTTCTTCGATGGGGCAGCAGTGGCAGGGGGGACCATGTGCGGGGCAGGAGGCACTTTGAAGTGTATAAATTTTTCTGATTACAAATGGTATATCAACTGTGGCGTAGGGTCAAACACAAAGTCTGAATTACTAGGGGCATGGGCCTCTCTCTTGATTTCAAGTCATTTGGGAATTCAGCAACTACAGGTTTTGGGGGATTCCAAAGTGATCATTGATTGGCTCCAGATGAACATGAAGCTTCAATATATCAACATCGAAGGGTGGAAGAACAAACTTTGAGAGTTGAAGACAGCCTTCGAAAAACTCAGCTTCCATTACATTTTTAGGGAATCCAACGAGGAGGCGGATAAACTGTCAAAGCGGGTGCTCTTCTCTCTGAAAGGAAGACTAACATTTTTTTACTTGGTATGTATATTTTGAGGGGCCTATCCATCATTGGAACATTTTCTAATTATTTTCTTCTTTCTAGTTTTGTATGAGATTGTTAGTCTTAGTGAGGAAACCGCTCCTTGATATGTAATCTCAGAATTTCATTTTTTTAACAATTTTATGATTGTAGTAGGCACTGTAGTATTTTTCTTGGTTGGTAGGGAAGGCAAGGGATGATCAGATCTCTCTATGATTATAATAGAGCTTTGTTGTTCCGGCATATAGAGATATTGAAAGATCTGTGGCTGTAAAAGAAAAAGAAAAATTATTCTAATATAATTTTTTGAGCGAATTTTCTTCGGAAAAAAAAAAGCTAAGAAGCAAGTGAACATTATTCTTAAATTAAACTTCACAACTACTTCTAATTTATGAAAAGGAAATCTTAATCTACTCAATTGAAAGAATTATGACAATAAAAGTAATTAGCAACTACTCTTTAATCTATGATAATCAAACTATTCTTTAATCTACTAGAGCAAGAAACTTATTCTCTAATCTACAAAAGCAAGAAAACTCAAACATGGTGTTGATGGTTATGTCTCTGGTGTCTTATAATATCACGATGGCACTTAACAATGAACGATAATTCAAGAGGAATAAACTCGATATTGACTTCGATAGCAAAGTGAAAAGTGTGAATTAGACAATCCAGTGAGAACTTAGCCATTATAGAAGCAACATCAACTATCTTGCATATCCATGTGATTATTCAATCATGCATTAATCATCAACAGTAAAAACACTATTCTAGTAAATTCAATTTCATTCTATACTAATTAAGAAAATTCATACTACACTAAACTCAATAATCAACTTTGAATTGAAATTGCAACTTAGATCTAAGAAAGAAATTGCATAAAGTAAACTAAACTAGTCCTATTTTAACAATTCAAATTGCAAAAGAGGAAATGCTCATAAAACAAAAAATAAATACTATTTCAACATATGACAAGAAAGTAAATGAGAAAATTAAATGACAATTTAAATAAGCAAAGCTGAATAACAACAAGATAAACAAACTGGAATTGAAAACTAAAAACTAATATCTATCCATCCACCAAAGCCCTATCAAGAAATCGTGAATTAAAAACTTTGTTTTAAACTATGTTCTTAAACTATATTTCAACATAAAAGAAGACTTAATTTATCATCTAGTTATACATAGGGTTAGTATCTAAGCTTGCAATCTTATTTCCTATCAACTAACAGATCATTGCATATTAACAATAGCCTCCATAATAACCTGCAAAATTGAACTAAACTAATTAAATTATAAACAACAATTTATACACTAAAGAAGCATAATGAAAAACTCATGTATAGGAAATAAACAAAATGACAATTACACTACTCAAATTCATAAGCAAGCTAACTAATTGGATATTCACCCAGACTATTGGTGGGCCCCCTAGAAAGTTGTGGATAATCTTCAAAGGTGAACCACGAGCTCAACAACACGAATTCACCATTAAAATAAAAAACACAGTCTTTACACAGTTTTAGCAAAATGAAAATAGCAAAACAGAGCTTAATTGTCTTTGTCTCTCTAACACTCTACTTAATAATTGTCTGACCACTTAGGTGGTATTTATAAGTTTTACAAGCTGAGAGGTCGACCACTGGAAGGGTCGACCCTCTCTAAGAACAACAAATCGCATTTAATATGCCCTAATTTTCGGTGGCTTCTAGAAATAAGGCGAGCCAATAATCACCCAGCATAACAACCCAAATCGAGTTGTCAGAAGCTCAGTAGTTGGAGGCCACGAGCACAATCAAAACCCATGTCTCTGATTCGTTCATCGTTGGTCGTTGATATGCTAACTGCCAAATCGCCCATGGTTTTTGTTCAGGACGGAGTGTCAGACAGAGTGTCGGATGGAGTACCAAACGAAGTGTCAGATGCAAAAACAAGCTGGTATTTTTACCCGTGACACACAAAATGTGAATAAGTTCCCTGGAATCATAAAAACGTGTTGATTTAAACTCAAAATCATCACAAAACATGAATCTTGCATACCTGGTGTGAATCATAGCGATTTGACACAAAAGCTCTTCAAAAACTCTTCAAAACAGGAAAACGAATATACATATTTGGCCAAAAAGGATCTAATTAATGTCATTAAATCAGTCATATCATGGGCCCAACATTACCCCCACACGTAATATTTTGCAGGTCCCACTGCAAACAAAAATAAATTTCCCCTCATGACTAATCTTGCTGAGGAGGATCATCTTTAGAATCTTCTCCTTCTTGTTGTGAAGATTTGGTATTATGCCTATTGTGTTGCTTCAATTGTGCCTTGAGGTTGCGGTTGGATTTGGTCATCTTGTCAACCAATATTTGAAGGGAATTCACCTTTGCTTGGAGGACTTCATTATCGTGGTGAAGATGTGTGTCCATAGTCTTCCTATCTTCCAACTATTGCAACCGCTTAAAATTATCTTTTTGTAGCTTCTCAATGATTGGAACATGATCAGTTATCTCAGAGGAAGGCTTAGATCCTTTGAAAGATGTATAGTGTTTGTCATTATTAGGATCTGCGGTAGACATCAGTGAGGTAAGAGTAATAGGGGGTTGATGAGGAGAAGAAGGTTTGGATTTTGTCTTTCTTTGCAGCTTCAATTCATCTACAGTCACTTCCCTAAGTCTTTTGTGAGGACTCTTGAGATTGGAGGACACTTGGATAGGATCCGAAGTAGTCAGGGTTTTTGCATAAGGTTTTCCTCTTGTTCTCTGGGTACTCTTTCGAAAGGTTCCTCTATTGAATCGATTAGCTCCTCTCCTATTGGTGGGAACTATAGGAAAGTCTTGTTGAATTACTTCTTCGAGATTTTTGGGTGTAGGATCAAGAGATATTGAAAGCATCGAGGGGTTAACAATAGGCTTCTTGGTCTTTTTGCCCAATGAGGTTGCAGGGATTTCAACAAGCTTCTTGAATTTTTGTTCCAGTAAAGAAATGGCTTGTGCAGGAGGGTTTTATTTATTGGAGAGTGAGGTTTGGATGGAGAAATAGTCTTTAGATCCAATGTATTTTTGCTAGTCTTGATTTTCAAGTGAGGGTTTGCAAATTGATAAATGAATGCATCCCAAGTTTGCCCTTGTTTTTCCAATTTGGCTAAAACAAGGAGTTTGATCAGGCCATGGTGAAAGAGACTGTTGTGGGGGTTGGTTACATTCTTCCTTACTTGACAGGACATCATCTCCAAGCTCTTCAAAAAGTAGAAGGGAAAATTCAATGGTTTATTGAACTGGAAGTGAGCTAACAATATAAAATGATAGGATTTAAAGGTGGAATATCTACCTTCAAATGTGATCAACCTGGTGATGACTATGAGAGGTTTGATCAGATTCTCTTTTATCCACTCCTTGGAGTATCCTTTACCTCCAGATATGTTCTGGAATTGTGGTTTAAAAACCCTGTTATAGCTTGAGCGCAACAGCTGGTGGTTTTTAAACCATCTATCTCCCACTCTTGGAAGCTTCATGGTCGCAGTTATGGATTCATATGAGACCCCAAACATGAGATACCCCACGCGTGTTTTCTTCCCATCAAAACCGAGGGAAAATTGCATTGAGATGCCATCATTGTGGCCCTACAAGTGTGATAGAAATGGCCCCCAGCCTGCGTGCAAAAACACCTCCCTGCACTGTGCAAACTTAGGGATGGCAAAGAGGTCCTTGTAGGAAGATGGTTCATACCATTTGGGCATCGTGATGGTGTGAATAAATGAACAGAGGCACAATTCACCAAGAGAGGGTGTGATCTGGCCAAGGAATGGCACGATTTGAATAGAGGTCGAGCACAATTTGAACAGAGGAACAAATAAACAGAGGCTGAGCGCGTTTTTAAAACAGGGGCAAATGCAAATGGAAGAGGTGAACTGGAATAATAGGATAAGATAATCCCATTTTTTAATGCACCTAGGGTGTAATTGGTTGCACACATGCACACACGAGTTGCCATGTGTGAGAAAATTCAAATTTGAAGGCTTGTTTTTGGGGGCAATCTTAATGATACGAAGTTAGATCAATGTCCAAGTCTTTTGACTTGGACATTTGATCATGAAAATGTCTAAGGTTTTCATTCTCAATCTTGATTTCCCTAAGCCAATTCAATTAAATGTCATTGATTCCCAGTTACCTGAAATTATGGACAGTTATTGGTGTGTATAATCATATGGAACTTCGTTCGGCCCCTCATACGGCGCTTCATACGGTACCTCTGTGTTAAATGCATTTTTACCTCATGTAATGGATAGCCTGCACTCTTGAAATGGTTTTGACAGTCACATTGATTAATATCATAGGCATAGTGTTCCATTGTTATTGATTTTGCCACCATGCTTAATCAATCCAATCGCATAAGACATGTAATTTCAATCGTATAATGAACAGTCTGTAATGAAAATAAGCCAATAAAGTGGTATGTTAAGGATATGTACAACAATTTATAGCACACAGGGGATTTAGCATTTCAAAAATAAAATGACTGTTGATGTAATAACCTGTATCATGAAAACAATACATAAATTTTTACAAAGATTTACTTCTCTAGGAAGTGATCATTTGTCAACTCATGAACCCCTCCCCCACACCTAAGTATCATGACACCTCACAATAAAAAATATAGGAAACCCGTTAGTTCTTCCAATAGCCGAAGATTTACAGCTTGTTAAGTGTAGAGATAAATTTCATAGATTGGTATGATGAGACGGTTAAAAGATGGCCCCACCTATAGGATAAGAGATCCTATATATAGATAAGAAGAGGTATGCAAGAGCGTTTCAAGATAGTCTCAGAGTTAGTTCCCAATGGAAAGTTTATGGAGTTCATTAACCTTAGCTTAACCATACATATTTCATGTCATCTTTGTCTACAATTAATGTCATACATCAGTACAAGTTTAAATTTATTATTATTATTTTTTCATATTACCATCCTCGCTAGCTAGAATGCTCCGTTTCTAGCAAGCTTGTTCAGTACTCCAGTGGGTTTACCTAATCATACCATAGGCCGGTACCCATTGCCAGCAGACCTGTTTAGTATCTCGATGTGTTAGCCTCTTACACCCTTAGAGACTGGCCCTCCATCTCTTAATATTTTAGTAGAATATTTCTTTGTGCAAGAAGATGGGGGGACGGCTGCGAAAACAACTTTTTTTGTTTTCAATTGGGATGGTATTTATGTTAGAGGATGACTTTCCGTTATATTCCTTAGTGGTTGTCTTGATGTAAGGGGTAATTAAGAGGATGTGGCCTATCAAAATATATGATATAATCAACCTTTTTAGTGTGTAGTGGATGGTAGCATTGAGAAAGAACAGAAAGGTATCTCTAGGCTCAACTCACTTTCTTCTTTTGTAAGTTATTGTGATGTTTTCATGACTAACCACTAATCATACCTCCTTGTTACTCTTTAATA
>SNQJ01S0307981.1:0-10069 GCA_010110895.2 Picea sitchensis
AATGTAGATCTTATGAAAGGAGATATAATGGAAGATTTTATAACACCATGAGGTGTTGGAGATGTGATCAAGTAGGACACATTGATGTTCACTGTAACACTATGAGATGCTACAACTATAGTGGATTTGGCCACAAATCCCATGAGTGCTGGGACACAAGAAGAAATTCCATGATGAGAACTTCAAATAGCATGGCTAGAAGAAAGAATGAAGTAAGGAAGGGAGATATATTTGAAAATATGGATGCTCAGAGCTCAAGTTCTGAGGAGAAGGGACATCTACAGAAGTGGGTGAAGAAGACAAAGCAACCAGAATGGAATGAAAGACTAAAGGGAAGCTCAAGTAAGTCATCTACTGAAGCATACGTAGGTGACAGTGGTATCAGTCGTGTGCATACACATGATGACCTTGCATAGGTCACGTACATATGTTAGCTCTTGTGCAACAAACTGCATATATGTGGTAAAGCCTTGAGAAGAAGGCTATGCACATGGATTGCAGCTTGATGTGATGGCATAACACTTTGTTGTAGGGTCTGACATTGTTTGTTGCAGGTTTTGACACTATTTGTTGTAGGTTTAAGTGCTCATCTATTGAATTATGTAAAATAAAATCTCGAGTGCATGACACTAACCCATGAGTATGGATTGATGTTGATCTGTTGGTGTATATGGCTGGTACATATTTGAGTTTCATTGATATACCTTATGATGTATTATTAGAAGAATATGTTGATATCATGGTGCATGCATTTTTCATGAGGATTGGGCTACATATTGGTGCATATGGTTGGTGAGTTGATGAGGTGATCATGTTGTACATCATTGTTGATCTATAGTTGATGCATGATTGGTACTTTTCTAGTACATTGGAAGAGGTACCTACTAGCAGTTTGATTGGAACATGTTTTTTTGAGGATTTGGCATAAATATATGGGATTCATCAGTGTGATATTGGTGCATGGTAATGTACATGTTTGGTACACTCATAGATGGCATATGCTTGATGATACTACATCATTGGTACTACATGATTAGCACAACAATTGGCATTTGTTTGAGATACCTGATTGTGGAAATTGGTTCATGATGGAGACATATCATGAGTGATATGATATATTTTTTGGCATGTTGGTAGATGCACATGGTTGGAATATTGGTAGATTCACATGGTTGGCATATTGGTGGATGCACATAGTTGGCATATTGGTAGATGCACATGTTGACATGTTGATAAAGGCATATGATTGATACATTCCATGGATGATATCTTTTGGCACATTGCATGATGTGGATGTACATGGTTGATGTACATGGGTGTTGTGCATGATGAGCACACATTTTGTATAGGATGTATTTGGTTGATATTTTTCTCATGATTCTTTATTTCATTGTTGACATATCTTTTTTTTCATGATGCTTTGTATGGCATGAGTTTGATGCATGAATAGGTCCAAGGATCATTATATGGTAGCATAATGCTCATCTTGCAGAAAAGAAAGGGGAGACATACCCATAGGGCAAGTCATTCTTCTTCCCATGATTCTAGGAGGATATATTTATCAAATGCATACCTAGAAAAGAGACCTATACTTGAAGAAAGAACACAGGAGCATAATTTCAGGGGGAGCAATGGTCACAGGGGGAGTATGTTCAATGTATCTTCAACATTACATCAGAGTGATATCCCTTGTTCCTAAGTGGAGAGATTATCCAAAGGAATATCAAAGGCATTCAGACAGGGGGAGCAGCCCCAAGGAGATTTCAAGCAAGGGTAGCATCCACAAGATGAGAATGACCCTTTGCCATTGATGTCAAAGGGGGAGAGTTAATTACATTGATGTGATTTATGTTTATTTATGGGGAGAGATAGTCACATTGACTATTGATGTAGAGAATGCCTTATCTACATGTTGACATCAATAGTTTGTAATTGGTGTTAACATCAATGTTGGTATTGCCATCAATGCCAAAGGAGGATATTGTTGGATCATGTTGTCATTGATGCCAATGGTTTGATTGATTGATGTCATTGATTGATGTCAAGTGATTAATTGATGTCAAAGGATTGATTTATTGATGATTGATGTAATATAATATGTATTTTCCTTGATGAGAATGAATAGATGAAGATGGATCAATGAGTTGTCATTGATATGATGAAGATGGATCAATGAGTTTTCATTGATACATGATGAAGATGGATCATTGTGGTTTCATTGGTATATGATGCATTGCTGAAAAAATGTATGGATGACTCATTATTGTCTTATCATGATTGGTAAGATGCACAAATGGATGAACTCCAAAGTGGTCCCCTTATGGTGAAAGCCCTCATGGGAAGATTCTTTGTGGATTGAGTTATCCTAGAAGAATGGTTGGAGGACCCTTGCTCTCATTATTTTCTTATCATGATTGATAAGGTGCAAAAAGGGATGAAATTCAAAGTGGTCCCCTTATGGTGAAATCCCTCACAGGAAGACGCTTTACGGATTGATTTATCCTAGAAGAATGGTTGGAGGACCCATTCTTGTATGTGGAATAATGAGATGAAGATCAAGGAAATTGTTGGTGAATCTATCCTAGATGGATAGTGCTTGTCATGCCATTTCTGGTGGTATGTGGAATGTCACATAAATCCTCATGGTTTGAGAGTTATGGCCTTAAGAAGATGAAGGACCCCCACATGAAGGCTTGAAGCCCCCAAGGTCACAGAAGTCAAAGTGACCTAAAAGAATAAATCATTATTTAAATGATAAAGTAAAGTGACAAAGTCAAGGTGGATTATTTAAATAATAAAGAGAAGTGACAAAATAAAAAAATGATAAAGTAAGGTGACAAAATCAAGAAGGAATATTTGAATGATAAAGTATTGGAGAACCTTCTATTTATGGAAAGTGGGTAACCCTAAAAATAAGGAAAATAGGTTAAGTGACCTAGAAATGGGTTACGTGACCTAAAAGAAGAAGTCATTATTTAAATGATAAAGTAAGGTGACAAAGTCAAGGTGGATTATTTGAATACTAAAGAGGAGTGGAAAAATCAAGAAATGATAAAGTAAGATGAGAAAATCAAGAGGGAATATTTAAATGATAAAATATTGGAGAAATTTCTATTTATGGAAAGTGGTTAACCCTAAAATAAGGAAAATAGGTTAAGTGACCTAGAAATGGGTTAAGTTTTAAATAATAAAGAGGGTGTTAGAATAAAGAAATGATAAAGTGAGATGAGAAAATCTACCAAGATACAGGATATATGAAATATCGAGCAATAAAATGTTAGAAATTGTAGAATAACAGTAAAATATCTGACATAATCTTCAAAATACACATAAATGATATACGAGAGAATGTAGCGAAACAACACTTTGATTAGGATAGCGTGTTCCGCGAGGCCTCTTTGAGGGTGCAACCTCTAGTCGAGCATCGTTCTGTTACAATAATCTCCATGCCTGAGGGTTTTCCTTACCCTCGACCCTTATTATACTAAATGTGTCTAAGAGAAGCATCTAGAGGAATATCCTTCGTGAAGCTTCTATTAGGTCTTATTACATCTGCCTTATTCTATTATTTTATTGAAAGGTCTTATTAATATTGACCTTTACATCCGAGGCGATACAGTCTACTATATGTCGGGTTAGGACCTGTATGTACCCATAAAACAACTAATCATAAGGCTTGAGATGTAGTATTTGTTGGAGAAAGAGATAATTGTTGGTTCCAAAGTGGCATCTGATGGAGTCATTTAGTTCCCAATTAGCATCTGCTGGAGTCATATATTTCTTGATGGTTCTTTGAGTAGTTCTCGGCCGACGCTCAGTTCAGCGCCTAGTTGTAGCCAAAATGGATCCTTCTTGACTAATTCTGGAAGGTTGGTTTGAATTTGGCACTGGTTCCAATCACATTCTTCAAGCATGAAACATGAAAAATAGGATGTAGCTTGATTGGTGAAGTAGAACTAGCTGATATCGACTTGTACCATGCTTGAGGGCGTGTAAGAACCCATAAAATTTAGGTGCTAACCCACGTACTTTGCCCTTGAGGAAGTTTCTTATATAGTTGTAGTCGAAACACGATCCGCCGAGGAAAATTGACATTGAGTAACCTTGATACACTTGTTGCTTCATTCTATTACGGGCCATGACAAGTTCTCTTTAAAGAGATACGAAGGATGATATCCTCTCAGTTGTAAGTGTTTGCAGTCAACCGCTTGGACCATGAGGTACATTAAGTATGGAAGCGATGGTGTGTCCATACTACTTCAAAAGGAGTCATCTGATGGTTGTATGTGGGTATGTAGTGTTGTACCACCATTTGTGAGGAGATGACCATTGAATTACTGGTGTTGTTTTAGAGGCAAAGCACCTCAAATATGTTTCCAAACACTTGTTGGCGACTTCATTTTGACCAATACATGCGGGATGATAATTTGTGTTGAGATGCGATTGGGTTCCTTGTAGCTTGAGCAGTTCTTACCAAAAGTACTATTAGTTAGATTCTCGATTAGAAACAATAGAGTTGAGCATGCCATGAAACTTGAAGACTGATCCATGAAAATGTGAGCCATACATTGGATCTGATAAATAGGGTGTTGAAGAGCACAAAATGAGCATACCCGGAAAGGTGATGCACCACCACCATTATATGGCCGATTTATTCCCGATTTACAGTGGCTTTGTAATAAAGTCCATAGAGATATCCTTCAAATAGGGGAATGGAAGGCGGTTGGAGAGGTGCATTGGCCCATTTCTCACTTGTTCGTTAGCATATCTCGGTACTAGCCACAAAATTATGGATGTCTGTGTCGCGCTACCCTCGGAAAAAAGAAACGTTTGGCTTCAGTCCTTATGTTTTGAGTGAACTCTGAGTGCCATTGTAGGTGTAGCATAAAACTCCGCAAAATCTGCGTGGGTTGAGCTTGGATTGTTGCCATGCAAGTGGCCTTTATCAAAGCTCTCCTAGAGGCGAGGAGTAACACGGGAAGCAAACCACAGTTCTGAGTTTGGATCATTAGCCTTCTTTTAGGTCTTGAAGCCATTCACGAGATTGCATATCTTAGGAACCAATCGAAGATTACGATGAAGGAAAAGAGAAAAAGGATCCTTACGTCTTACATACTTAGGACTGATTGCATCTTCCATGACATTGTCTTTTCCCTTCTTATAAATGATCATAATCATATCAAAGAGCTTAGTATTGCATTTTGTTGCTCTACAGGAGAAATCACGTTGTTCGAGAGAAAGTACTTGAGGCTTTGATGGTTGGTCTTAATTTGGAATCGTTGCCCCAAGAATCTGACAACCTAACTCAACGGCATCTGAAATCCACCAACATTTAGTTTCATAAATTGGTTTTACCGCAATTCTTTCAGGCAGTTGTTGTTTGCTAGTCAGAAGGCCGGAGTGCGACCCTCTTGCATAAGAATAGGTGCCAATTCCTTTCACGAGGTGTATTAGCATTCCAACACAAATGTCTTTGTGAACTGGAAGAGGCGGAACGGGTGGTGCACATGAGTGCGTCTTGAGGTTTGAAAATCTTAGGTAAAATTTGGTGTCAAGTGAAAGAGTTATTTTTAGGAGAGCCGTGAGAGATGCTTTGCCAATCTTCCTGGTTCTTGAACTTGCCTACGATAATACTACTGTGAGGCCCAAAAATCCCGCACGGCTTTTGAGAGTCTTTAGGTGTGACCGGTGTGCACTTAGCTTCAATCTTTCCGGGTCCACCCTTACGCCATCCTTTCCTACCGGACAATACAGTATTCTACTTCAAATGCACCAAAAAGCACACATTTTGAATGCTGTTTGAGGAAGCGAGTAGATATGTATGTGAGAGAGTGGGTGAGAACGCCTTGATCCCACATGAGTAAGATGAATTACATCCGTAATGCTTTCTATATATGAGGATATCATCAAAGAGCTAAAGACAGTAGCGGAGAAAGGCGGGCATGGTTCCTTGAAGGCTCTCTACGAAGAAAGGTGGAGGCGTTACACAAACCAAAGAGGCTGACAAAAACTTCGTAGTGGCCCTCATGAGTCTGAAGAATACCATCTTAGGATAATGGACTCTTTCATCGTCATCTACGGTGATGGGCCGAGGTGAAGATCAAGTTTGGTGAAGAATGGGGCACCACTCAATTCATCAGGAGGTCTGTGGCGGAATGGGAAATTTGTCTTTGATGGGTTGGATTTGTTGAGAACTATGGAAGTCAGGACACATTCTCAAGAACCTTCTTGGGTACCATGTGATAGAATTATTAGGGCTCCGTGCGGCCGGATGACTTTGTGAGTAAGAAGGAGTTCACGGACCATTTTTCAATTCATTCTTTTGTGCAAAGAGATTGGTGATATGGATGTATGTTGGGTGGAATGCTTCCTGGGACAAGGGAATGGAGTGATCCTGTTGAACCTGGGAAGGAAGGAGGGGAGTCCTTGGGGAGTGGAAAGAGCTGTTTGATGTAGAATGGATGGCTTGAAGGTCTTGGGGCACGGGTGGGATCGGTGGCTTGTATGCGTGGAGTTGGGCTATGACACCCGAATGATCTTTTTGAGCAATTTCTCCATGAAATGAGAGCCCGATGATTTCCGGAGAACCCGTAGTGATACCTTGAAATTTATGTTTGTAGCCTCCTTGGTCAAATTACATGGTTAAGTTCTAGAAAATACATGAGAATGCATTGGGACAACAGCCATTTGACAGCCAACATAATGTCACAACCTCCATGTCAATAGAAAACATGGGATTTGAGGTTGTAGTCACCTATTTGGAGGCAGACATTTCATAGTGCATCACATTTAATAGAACCACCATTGGCAATCATGATTTGGAAATTATTGACAACTTGGATGTAGCAATGAGTTTCTTAGGCGTCTTGACGTGAATAAAATTGTGGAATTAACATATATCAATAAAGATGATGACCTTTGATTACTTGGTATAACCGATTAGCTTGAGGTTTGTGGGGCAGAGAAGCCGGTGAGAGCATTGAAGGAGATGATTGGTTCCACTTTGGGAGGGAGTCAGGAGGAGGTTTATTTCAAAAATTTATGGTGACTCGGGGTCGAGAAGTGTCTATCATCGTCTTCTTGAATATCCTTAGAGATGGCCAAAGAGATTTGTTCCTTACATTTTTGGCACGATATTTGTCATCATAGTATATGAGGCCTTTGAGTTTAGCGTCCATATTTCATCTGGTCAGTACACGGATTTTTTAATGGTGGAGAGGGAATAATTAGAGGTTCTTGGTTTAAGAGCGGGATAGAGAGGCTTATGGTTTTGAGAGGAAACAATTTGTTGTGCTTCTTTATCTTTTTTGGTAGACTCCACCCAAATTCGTAGGTTGAGCCATGAGGGCATGGGCCCTAATAATATCCTCATAGACCCTTGATAAAACAGTCTTGAAATAAAGCATCAGTCATACCCTCTATTGGAAAAGCCGGATGCTCAAATCTGCGGCTATAAGAGTCTTATACGATTCTTCAATTTTGTCAAGCATTTAAAATGGTTGGTGTTATTTTCAAAGCGTTCATAAAGCTCGACAACAAATTAGGGTCCAAGCTATATACCCTTGATAGGAAGTTTTCTCCATTGCCACCATTATAGCGTTCTTGATCTAGATGGAGAACACCATAGAATTTGTGAGTCATGCAGCAATATTTAGCAGAGAAATAATGTTCCACATTGTGTGACCCAACCGATTAGAGATTACGAGCCATCAGAAATTTGGTTACATCCACCACATGAGGAGGTGTATGTCCTTTGAGAAAGTGATGTGGTTGAAAGGAATGGGAAGAATTTTTCACTAGGAATCTTTTTTTTATATTGCATCATCTAAAGAGTCCTTCGAGAGGGAGTTTGAGTTTAGTGCAGAGTGCTACAAAGACAGATTAAAGTTCATTTTTTACTTTCCGCCATTGCGGAATGCACGACTACATTGACAAATGCATTTATGGAGGCATTATGGAGGCATTCTACAGGCAATAGTATCGCTGAGTTGTTGCACTTCTTGGTAGGTCTTAAGGAAACAGATTCAAAGGTGTTGGCTGAGAATCTATAGTTCTTAGCTCTGAGTATAGGCCATGATGGGTGGAGTGGAAGGAGGCTGAGGTTAGAAATTTTCAGAAAAATGATATGGATGAATGTGACAAGAGGAAGAGATGAGTATAATGGAGATAGGTCTCAAATAATGGTGAAAAAATGGGAGGTCGAAATTTTTTCCAAAATGATATGGATGATTGTGACAAGGGGAAGAGAATCTAATGGGTGGAGTCTCAAATAATGGTGAAATTTTCTTTTTTTCTTTTCACATTCTATGAGAGTTATACTTTAGTGCGAAGAATCCTGCGGAGTCTTGAAATCTAAGTCCCGAACCCAGGAGGAGAGTATTTACTTATAGCATAATGAGATCGTGTCAGTAAGATCCATTGGTTTAATTTGTTTATGTTATTGTTTATGTTCCCCAGGGTTAGGTATTCAAGGTTCTACAAACAAAGGTTTACCCTGTGCTATAGCTCACTGATATACATTCATGGTCCAACAGTAGTACTCAAACCAATATCTGACACTAACTAAGGAAGGATAAGGCCAAGTACCCTTAGTTGTACTGGAAACTACCGAGGTACTAAGTATCTTCAGTATTCTCAGTGACACTATAGCGATCTTTACAGTAGATAGGTTTATCTAAAGAGACCCGAGGAAATCTAGGTCGATCCGTTACCGCAGTGTTTTCGATGCATACCACTCGAAGATACCAACATGGGTTACAAAATTTGGCCAACGAGATGCTAGCTTAAGAACCACTTGTATTTCCTAGCGTGTATGAATCCCTCAACTAGCTGGAGTTTATCTTGTATCAACAAACAGTCTTTGTGGCAAAGAGCCTTGAGAATACGTCTCTATCCTAAAACAAAATACCCACAATTTGCCTTAAGGAAAGTGCTATGATACCACGCAATACAGATATATTAAATATGTAGAATAGAAATGAAATGCAAGAAATGAGGAATATGATAAAATATCCGGCCTCTAATCTTCACAATACAGAAATGATATATGAAATATAGCAAAACAACACTTTGATTCAGTTAGCAATGTTCACAGACCTCTTTGAGGGCAACCTTAACACTTCTGGTACAATAATCTCAAGCTAGGGTTTTCTACCCTCGACCCTTATTATACTAAATATATCTAATGGAGAAAATCTAGGAAGATCCTTCTAGAAGAGGCTTCACATGGAATCTTTTTACATCCATCTTATTCTATTTTATGGAAATGTCTTATTAATATGTCTTATTCTATTTTATTGAAATGTCTTATTAATATTGACCTGTATTACATCCGAATACATTGATATACCTATGTGCGGGTTAGGACCTTAACAAAATCAAGAAGGAATATTTAAATGATAAAATATTGGAGAAATTTGTATTTATGAAAAGTGGTTAACCCTAAAATAAGGAAAATAGGATAAGTGACCTAGAAATGGGTTAAGTGAACTAAAAATGGGTTAAGTGACCTAGAGAATGAAAGTATAAATAATATAGCAATGGTCTCTTGTATATCATCCTTTTTGTGGATCAATGAAGAGCTTCTTGTGAGAATATCTTTTGGAGTATTGATGGAGAACTTCTTGTGAGAGCTACTTGAGCATTTTTGGTGTGGAACACTTGAGAATATTGAAGATCTATTGGTTACTGAGGTAACCAAGGATATCTAAGCAGAATTTCAGAAGGAATATGAAGAAAAGAGGGTTGGAATTGAAGGGAGGGTAAATTCTTTTGATGATGCTTTCTAAGGTATGTTCTTTACAGGTCATCTCACCATTTTCGCTATAAGTGTTTTTCTATAATGATTCAGACTGTGAAATTTCTATGGCATTGAGAAAACATACCCAAGTATCTTTGGTAAAAAAATTCTCTTTTGGGTCGTTGTATTTTGGGAGTTACACTACGTGGAAAATAGGGTTTGTGGCTAGTCCTGAAACTAGTCAAAAACATGTGTTTCAAGTAAAAATGTCATAACTTATTCATAACAGATCCAAATTCAGTGAGACCAAATGTGTTGGTTAGGGTACAA
>SNQJ01S0307984.1:0-10241 GCA_010110895.2 Picea sitchensis
ACAGAGGGGGTTGAGTTCGCTGCTCAATATGCGAGGGAGTGTGAGTTCGTCAGCTGTTACACCATCCAGTGTAAGGTGGGGAGACATAGTTGAGGAGGACCTATTGACTTAGAGTAGTGATTAAGAGGGAGCTCAGATTCAGTTTTCGAGGACACCATCTTCAAGGGTGACTGGTCCACCCGGAACAACTTCAGTTTCAGAGTTGTCGAGACAGAAGGTTGGTGTCGGGGATTCATAGCATCATAAATTGATGAGGAGGAGCAGTGCACCACAAAGGCTTGAGCCTCACTTGGCTACAAAGATAAGCATATCAGGTTCAGGTTCCACTTCAGGTGGAAGTCACTTGGTGAGAGGTCAAGTTGAGGATCTTTGTGAGATGCTAAGATCCATATACTCTTGGTGAGATACCAAGAGGGGGAAACTCTTGGCGAGATGCCAAGAGAGTGACTCTTGGTGAGATGCCAAGAGTAGTGATCGTTGGCGATATGCCATGAGGTAGAAATCCTTGGCGGGAGACCAAGGTTGAGATCCTTTGTATGATACCAAGATCTAGGTGATCATGGATAGGTGGAGATGCACTTCCATCTATAGATCATGCAGGTTGAGTAGATCTGTGTCAGAGACTACTTTTGATGATCATGGTACAACCATACTCACCGAGTATTTGCCACGCAACCATGCCCACTATAGGAATGAGATTGGTGGTGAATGACACTTTCCTCAGTAAGAGGGAGTGTTGAGATTTGGGTACCTTGGAAAGTGGTCCTCTTGTGTTTGTGAGTTTCTAAACACAAAGGGAGATACTATTATCCTCATTAATTTACTTTATGTTCTAATTTTACTTTGACTTAGGAGTTTAAGTTAAAAGTGAAATAAGTCACTTAAGTCATTAAAGTGACATTTAATTCACTTTGTGGGTGAGTTAAAGGACATGCGACAAACTAAGGAAAGTGGGTTTCCTAAGTGAGATTTTAGGATTAAATCTCACCCATTGATTAGACTTGGCTAGATTGGATCTAGGCCATTGATATTTTAGGGTTTGGCCAAAGAGAGGCTAAAGGAAGGAATAGGACAAAGACGAGATTCATTCTTCACTTTGTAAAATTAAAATGGGTAAGTTAGACTTTGTTAGACATTGAGATGTGTACATCTAGACCTATTTGTATGTTACATGATATATGCTCATGACAAAGATAGTTATTTGATTGCTTAAACATGAAAATTAAAATGGGTAAGTTCAGTACATGTATACCAATTCAAGTTATGTTGTGAATGTATAATAGATGCAATGCATGCTGTAAATATGAATACATTTCTTAATTGAGCGTCAATGCAAATATGGATTCTTATATAAATTTGTGATGTATCTGCATCAATGTGTTATTGGTGAACTAACCTACATGATGATGAGCTATGTGATAGCCAAATGACTATAGTATTGAGGTAACTAGGATGTCGTAGACATCAAGAAGATATTATATGCTATAAGTTGTACTTACTATTTAATTTATGATTCAAAATATTACTATGATCTATGATAAGTGTGGTTTTGACAAGATGCACATCTTACCCAGAGTGGATGTTTGATGACGTGACTCTAAGAACAATAGTTGCACAATATGGCTTGATGTAGGATGTTGACCCTAGTTCTATGAGGAGGGGTGGAGGTATTTCCCACCGTTTATCCTCTGAAACCTAGATTCGTGGGAGGGTTGTGTGAAGTCACGCTCCCCTAGACGTGTGATGATGACTTTTAGTTTCCTGTTGGGGAAGCTTGGTCGATATGTATGACACTTCCGCTTACGGGTTCTATCTGGAATTAGGTCAATATAGTTGATGCTCCAACTTAGTCCAACAGAGGAAATGATAGGATGGAAGATGGAAGTAGGTTAGGAAGGAAGGATGCTTCGATGTTAGTTGAGAATACTGACTGGGGATTGGAGATGCCACTATTGTTTACTCACTTGGTTCCTACATGTTTAAAACCCTCTTTCGATTTTCTGTTGATATTTTAAGTGTGATAATGAGTTATTGATGAATAAGTGTAATTTTGTTCGTTAAGATTATTAAATGATGCATTACTTGATCTGTTGTCTTACATGTCTTGGTGTGATCATATATGAACTATGCACTAGAGGCAATGGTTGTTTATCGTTAGTACATGCATGAGATATGTGTCCGCTAGTTACACACACATACCCTACACATGTACACTAGTACAATTAATTAATCTATTAATTATTTAAGTAGATTACTAACTATTTAATTGAATGTTTATTGATGATGTAAATTATATTGCATACAAAATATCTAGAAGCATTAAATACCTTCTTGACTTTGATTGATGGTTAGTATGATGAATTAAATGAGCATGGTGGATTGTCATGTACATTTTGGGGAAAATTGTCAAATTGTATTTATTCGTTAGCATGAGAAGAAAGACTTTGCATTTTATTCATTGTTGTTTAATGCAAGTCATTTATATTTTAGTTTTATTTTAATATTTTCCCAAAAATATAAATAAGGGAGGTTGATGGATAATAATGAGGGTGGTTGAGGAGACTTGGGAAAGGGTGTATGGAAACTTGATAAATAGGGAGAAGAAGTGGTGAGGAGGGGCATTGAGAGGTTGTGAAAGCTTTGAAATATATATTTCTTATGATGGTTTTCTTTGAGCATTTGTGCTTTGCTGTTCTTGGAGTCACGAGCACGGAGGGCCAAGAAACCGAAAGGTTTCTTGGAGCTAGGAAGTCGACTAGACTCCTAGTTGGATGGGAGAATTTCGTTGTTTCACCCTAGGCACGTGGGAAAATAATACTTGGAAGCACCCATGACTACATTACAACTGATTAGCTTCGACAAACTAAGGAGGAGGTATTTTTCGGTGGTATTTTGTTAATGACATTTTGGATATACTTATGTTTTAGTTTCTAAATCTTAGAGTTAACCTATTGCTTATTTCATCATGTTATTTAGATTTATCATTGAGCAAATGTAGAAGAGTTGCGGAAATGAAAATCAATGAAATTATGTTTAAACAAAGTTGTTATTGTGTATGTATTTAATGAATGATTAATTGTTTAACATCCTGGATGGGTGTTACAACAAGCAGGAGGCTTAGAAGAGAGAGGCTTCTGGGAGCAGTGTGTCTTCCGAGAAGGGACCATGCCATACAACAGGGTTTGCTTCGGTGCGAGAGGGAGCAACCAATCAGGTGGATTGGAGAGCAGCGGTGGTAGCGGATCTAGTGTGGGAGGCAGAGTTACTTCTAGTTAGGGAGATAGAGATAGTTCTTCATGGAGGATGAAATGTCTCCCTCGCTAAGAGGGAGTGTTGATGCTTTAGTAGCATCGAGAGGCATTCCCATCGGTGGCCTTGGTGTCAGGCACGTGGGAATCGTCGTTGGAACCAGATTGCACTTTCATTTTGGAGAAAATGCCCTTGGAATGGAGGTTGGGCTTCATGGGCTTGTTGACAGGCTTTGTGGGTTTTGTGTTGAGGCTTCACACCCACATAGATGAATAAAATATTCTAATTTAATGTTGAGTTACTTGAAGGGATTTTAGTCACCCTTTTGAGTTGTAATAAAGGACATACGGTGTGAAAGAGATTCTCATTCTTGTGTGGAGTCTTGGTGACCTCTGTCTAACCATGGAGAGGGTCAATTTAGGCCTCAGGTATGAAATTTAATTTGTTTTGGGCAGGTTTCTTTGAAAAGGGGGGTCGAGTAGGGAAACATGAGGCTCAACCTTGTGGTAGGAGGTAGTCATAGTCCTTGGAGGGCTGCCACAACCTAAGGAATCCTAGTCACAACCTAGAGGAGGCTCGACTTGTTGGTTTATGGCTACGACTGGTGCTTAGAGGGATTTGCTAGCAAAAGAGAGGCTGGAACATGCCTATTGGAGGCTCGACCAACAAGGAAAGCTAGCCATAGGTTTGATATGAAGCTTGGCCTAGTAGGAAAGGACAACATAGAGGTATTTTTGGTGTTCTGGAGGCTTGGCCTGCCAAGGGAGGTTAGCCATAGGTCTATGTGGTAGCATGTAGCCAAGGAGATAGACTAGCCACAAGTTCTGGACAACTGGCTACTAATTCTAGGGAAGGTACAATAGGGTCAAAAGGTTGGTACGTCAGAATTTGTGGGTTGTTTGAGGGCTGTAATGGCTAGTATAACAACATGCTTTGGACAACCTTTGAAGGCAACTATAGTTAGATAAAAGGGGGTCGTTAAAACACTAACAATGAATAGTTTTGGGATAACCACTGAGGGATGTCACAACCATCCCAACAACAGAGAATATACAACCATCAATGAGCAGTTTGGGTTTGTATGAAGATGCTATTGAATCAGTGTTAAGTTGAAGAGGAAATGGAGGGTTTGAGGGGGCAAGGGACGCCCTAATCGTCAACCTCAATACAACAAACTTGGACACAGAGACCATGAGGGTTTCTGCAATGTTTTGGTATCTTTCTTTTATGTAAGATTAGGCCATTGCCCCTGGTATGGGAGCTCATTGTCCTGGGTTTAAAAACAAGTGATTTTGGGCATTAAACTCATTTGTTGATTTATTTCCACTGTGTTAAATTGTTGGGCATCTTAGTGTGTTTATGTTCGCAATCAAATTGTGCAATTTTGTGTATACTGTTGAGAACCTAGACTAGACCCCAGGTGTGTGTGCACCGAGTCTAAGTTCACTTAGAGATATAACAACACAGTGAAAGAAACCCTAGGGRATATCTAGATCTATCAAGGACATGGAAGGAGTTTTGGGCAATCTCCTTTTTGGCTCAAGCTTGAAATCACGGGCTAATTTTTCGATCAAATTTGCTACTACCTTCACCGAGATTAGTTTGTCCTGGAAAAAATTCTTACTTGAACTTGCTTTGTGTTCCTTGAAAGATATGTTGATCTGAGAGGGAATTCATGGCTTAATATGTGATAATTAATATGTATACTCCATATCCTATTGAACTCGCTTTATCTTCCCTTGAAAGATATGTTAACCCAAGAGGGGCTAGATTGTGGCTTTATACAAAATATATGTTGATCCGAGAGGGCCAATTATGGGTTGATACATGATAATTAATTAAGGAGATACAACCTTTGTGTTGGAAATTTTCATATATATATGGTGGACTCACAATGACAGCTTAGTTGATTCGATATCTCTATTTAAATATTTGGGCACCTGCATGTTTCGTCAGGTTTGTTGAGATTGACTCGTTTATGTCATTGGAGGGAGACAATACTGACCCAAAATTCCTGAGCTATTAGGCCATATCAACAAATTTTCCATGCCTCATGCATTGTTGTCATTGATGTCAATGATGGGGAGACTACAAATTTTCAAGATAAAGATTGCAAGATGGATATTGTTTGAAATATTGTTTTTGTATTCTTGATGTTCAATTTGGATACCCTATCTTTGAAGGATTTTTTACTCTAGATACCCAGATCAAATAGGAGCATAGGTCATATGGATGGAAATTTTATTTTGATACCTTTCCAACGGTATATGCTATTCCCTCTACCTCCCTAGGCATGAGGAGATATGAATTTTTTTGTCCGACAACCCAACCATAAAATTTAGGTTGGCTCAACGAGTTTCTACAGGTCGACCCTGGAAGTGAGAACATAAATACTATAAATACATGATAGATGTGCACATTTGTATTGCATCTAAGCAAGAGATCAAGTCTGAGGTGTGCATAAGTGATCTGAGGTGCGCTAAAAGAGATGGGGCGTCTTTTTGGGGTCCAAATGTGTGCAAAATGAGTCTTCTTCGGATTTTCTTATTCTTAAGGTGCAATATGAATGACTGAAGGTATGTGATGTTGCAATGTGTGCTATTTTGAGGTTGTGATGTTGCAGTATATGATCATATTATGAGAATGATGCTATGAGGCTTAATAAGGCATGAAGGCTACATGTGACTAGGGTTTGAAGGATTGTTTGTGGAATGAAACATGGAGGTGAAGTCAAAAGTACTATGTGTATGAGGATCTTATATTGGTGTCTATACATGTGTTATTGAATTGGTGCTCAGGTGAGGGGATTGGTGTCTCCAACATGTTGATGTTTGCAAATATTGTAACAATAGGTTGGTGCCCGCAGGTGCTGCTGAGTTGGTGCTCAGTTGAGGAGATTGATGTCTCCAAGGTTGGTGCCTACATCTTGCTGAGTTGGTGCTCAGTTAAGGAGATTGGTGTCTTTAATAGGTTGGTGCCTACAATCTTTGTAAAAATAGGTTGGCGCCTACAAACATTTATAAAGATAAGTTTATGGTTTCTCTCGATTGACTTTCCATGTTAAATTCTGTGCATTATGTTTAGAGTTTATATGCGATTATTGTTTCTCACTTAATGAATGATTGATTAATGGTTAAATAAAGTAAAAAGTATCTTACATTGATTCATCCCCCCCTCTCTGTATAAACATAAGTTCAACAATTGGTATCAGAGTGGGTTCCTTTCGAAACAGTTTAACCACTAGAAGACAAATCTTGAGCAAATATGGATTGTAAGGAAGGTCTCCCTATAAACAAATCTCCTTTGTTCAATGGAACAAACTATGCATCATGGAGTATAAGAATGAAGACATATTTGAAGGCCCCTAGGTTTGGTATTTTGGAATCAGTCACAACAGGTTATACAAATGAAGCTTGGAAGGAGTCAAGTGAAAAAAATGCAAAAACAATAGATATCATCTTGAGTGGCCTATCAAAATTTGAGATTGTCAAGGTAATGAAGTGTATATAAGATAAACAGATTTGAGACAAGGTACAAAACATTTATGAAGAAAGATCTGATGATTGTTCCAACTTTGGATTGGAGATAGAAGAACCCCAATTTGTGAGAAAACTAAAAGGAGGATTTGACAAATACAAAGGTAAGCCACCCATCAAATGCTTTAATTGTGGTAGAATATGACATTTTGCTACTAAGTGTCCATATGCAGAAAGGGAATATAGTCATGATGAAGAAGAATCTCTCTCCATAATCATGGAAACAAAGTCTGTTGATGAAGAAAATGAAGATAATCAAAAAGAAAATCCAGATTCAAAAGAAGATCTTGAAGAAAAATTCGTTAATGCTCTAAAAGAAATAGACATGCTTAGAAAAAATAATATAAAGCAGAAGGAACAATTGCAGAAACATGAAAATAAGGATCACGATCTTGAAGAAACAGAGAAGACAATTATCATCCTGAAAACTCAACTAGAAGAGGCAAAAACAATAGAAGAAGTGGTGAGAAGCCAACTAAAATAAAATGAGAAAATTGTGAGAAGCTAGAGGCTGAAATCATTTCCTTAAGAAAGGAACTAGAAAAACAATTGATTAGTTGAATAGAAGCTTGAAGTTTGGAAGACGTACTAAAATATTAGATAATATTCTTAGTTTCCAAAGGTCACCATTCATCAGACAGGCCTTGGCTATGATGATAAACAAAAGACCATCGAGGGAGATGAAAACATTAAGGTCACAAAACCATAAAAAAAAGAAAACGAAGAAAAACCTAAAAGCTATACTAATATTCTCAAAGGCTTCATCAACAATGAAAGCAACGACATGAAAGGAAATGATGACAAGAAAAACCCTGATTTTTCTCACAAGAACAACAAGAATGAGTTCATAAGAGTTATTCCACCAAGAATACTTTTCACAAACATGTACCAATTTTTTTTTTTGGCTATTGTTTTTCTTGCAATAATTTTGATCACAAAGCAATAGATTGTAGAGCTTATGCAAGAAGTGATCACGTGAGAGATAGAAATAGAGGTTCTTACAAAACCTCAAAGGATGATTATGTGAGCAACAAAACCATAAGTTCTCTTGGGTTTGCTAGTAAAAACTACAATTCCTTTGTTCCTCTACTTGATTACAATACTGGATGTTATAAGTGCAACAACTATGGGCACGTAACACACGACTCTAGAAGCAACATAACAAGATCTCTTAAAAAAAACAAGGAAGCATATGTTCTTGCTAAACATAAAGAAGAACACTGAAAGGTTTGGAAAATGAAGCAAAAGCAAAAAAGTGTGAGAGATGAAACTGTTTGTTATGAAAAAGGATGTGATAAGCTAAAATAAGATGGCAGGGAGATTCACTGTTTTGATTCTCTCTCAAAACATGTACACCCCATTTCTATAAAAAGTAAGATTGGGACATTTCCGTGTGAAGATGGAAATTTGAGTTGACAATAATCTTTTGTACGAAATAAGTCATCTTATTTGTCTTTGTCATAAAAAAATGTGGAGGCATAAACAAATTCAAATACCAAAGCTTCACCTCATTCAAAAAACCAATTTCATGACTTTGGAGTGGAAGGTTTATTCAGTAAAAACAATCAAATAGAAGGATCAATGTTTGATACTTGTAGCAGAGACAACCTGGATAATGATCAATTGTCAACAAGTGGGAAACTAGAGATATACTTTTGAAGGATAAGAACTACAAAATAGTTTGCAAATTGAAGGATGAAATGCAGGTTGAGAAGATTTCACTTGAAGAATTATTGCATGAAAAGGAACCTGTTGTAGAGTAAAGTGAAGCACAAGCTCAGGGGGAGCAACCCCTTGCCATTGATCTCAACGTGGGAGAAGTTGCAGACAAATGAAGAATTACATACACAAGGAAAGTTGTAGACATGAGGAGTATCATAATTGATTAAACATTGCCATCAATGACATAGGGGGAGATTGTTGGAAGTACTTTTTTCATTGATGTCAAAGACAGGGGGATACTACAGATGTCAAAGATAAATATTTCAGGATGGAGATTGTTTGAAATATTATTTTTGGATTTTTGATGCTTAGTTTGGATACCCTATATTTGAAGGCATTTTTACCCTAGATACCTAACTCAAATGGGATCATAGGTTATATGGTTGGAAATCTTATTCCGATACCTTTCCAATGATGCACGTCATTCCCTCTAACTCCCTAGGAATGAGGAGATATGAATTTTTTCCTTAGACAACTCAACCAAAAAATTTAAGTCGACTTAGCAGTCGGCCCTAAAAGTGAGGACACAAATACTATACATGATAGATGTGTGCATTTGTAGTGCAACCAAATAAGAGATCAATTTTGAGGTGCACATAAGTGATCTAAGGTACACTAAAGGAGATGGGGTGTGTTTTTGGGGTCTAAAGGTGTGCAAGAGGAGTCTTCTTGGGATTTTCTTGTTCTTAAGGTGCACTATGAAGGACTGAAGGTCTGTGATACTGCAATGCACATTGTTTTGAGGTTGTGATGCTGCAATGTGCGTTATTTTGAGGTTGTGATGTTGCAGTCTATGATTTTATTTTGGGAATGATGTTATGAGACTCTCTAGGGCATGAAGGATACATGTGACTAGGGTTTGAAGGATTGTCTGTGGAATGAAGCATGCAGGTGAATGATTTATATTAGTGTCTATACATGTCTTATCGAGTTGGTGCTCAGGTGAGGGGATTGGTGTCTCCAATAGGTTGGTGCCTACATGATCTACTGAGTTGGTGCTCAGTTGAGGAGATTGGTGTTTCCTGTAGGTTGGTGCCTACATATTGTTGAGTTGGTGCTCAGTTAAGGAGATTGGTATCTTCAGTAGGTTGGTGCCTACAATCTTTGTAATAGTAGGTTGGTGCCTACATACACTTATAAAGATAAGTTTATGGTTTAATTAGCATCTAGCATGGAGAAGTAGGATTACAAAGGATTACAATTATTTGTGGAGAGGATGGCAAACACAATCAAGTAACTTGAATGAGCTTTATTGAAATTAGTCAAGAAAATATGTCAATTACAAGACAACTCCTTAATGGGTTGCCAACTTGAGGGTGAACATAATGAGTGATGAAACCTTTATGATTCCTACCTGCAATGAATCCCTAATTAATTAGTTCCCCTTAATTAATATGATGGAAGTTTGAGAAACCAATTTGTAAATAACCTCAAACAAACTCTATTCCTACTTCTAAGAACACACAAGAGAAAGGGGAATAAAAAATCATTTGAAACAAACAACAAAATAATGATTACTTCACCCAAAAAGGAAGGGCAAGGAACCATTGTATTTGTGCAAATAGTAGTTGGAATATGGTACCCTCAAAGTGTTGCCCAATGGTGAAAGGTGTAACATCCTGTTCTACTGAGCACACTTTTATTGACTTATTCTTTGAGGACACTTGCGTGCAAGTGATCCAACTATAGTACATTATGATTTTGTTTCGATTATGAGTTATATATGATGTTGAT